>PVIR01024160.1:0-26696 GCA_004026965.1 Petromus typicus | reverse complement strand
GCCTGCTGAGATGTTTGATGAAGTTTAGTAGGTTTTCCCCCTTCTTTCTCAGTGCTGGTATCGAAACAGCCCCGGCTGATATTACTGACAGTGCATAATTCACAAGCACCCACTGAGCACCTGTTTTAAAGGTTAAGGTATATTTTGCTTTGTTCAGGGCAACGGGTACATGAGGAAGGAATTGCTAGCCAGTCTTGCCAAGGCTTTATGTTGTTTTTATATCTAGTCATGCCCCAAGATTTCCGCATCAAGTGGAATCAGTGCAGGCATCATACCGGTCACTGCAGTGAACAGAAGGTCACTTTGATGTTCAAAATTAATTTAAAACCTAGAGTCAGCTCTGACGAGTTTGTACTTTCCTAAGAGCTAGGGACTTTGGCAAGAAAACTTTCCTTGTCAGTCTTATCCTTCACTGCTTAAAATATCTGGGCTTCTTCACAGACAAGAGGGGAAGTCTAACTTTACTTCTGTCTGCATGCAGAAGTTTGAATCCATGAAATGCTAAGTTACCCCTACCAGCCATTTCGAAAAGACTAGATACAGGATCTCCCCAGCTTGTCCAGACTGGCCTGGACCTTGCCATCCTCCCACCTCAGGTTCCCAAGTAGCTAGGATTACCACCCAGGCACCCCCATGCTAGCTTCTAGTTTTAATTTTAACCAGCAGTACAGCAGGTGTTTAGTAGTGGTGTTTAAAAGAGTCACTCACGGGCCAAAGGAAGTAGCTTAGTGACGCCACACTTGTCTGGCAAGTACAAGATCCTGAGTTCGATCCTCAGTACTAAAACATAAAGGAATCAGTCACACACAGACTTTTTAAAAATGTGTTCATGGAGCTGTAATGCAATGTAAATGCACCCTGGCAGCTCAGCCAAATCAGACAAGGGAGTTGTCAGACGTTATAGAGTCGTTTTCCCAGCCTGTGACGTTCCTGAGCTGAAGAACGGCAGTGTCGCAGCATCTGTCTTAGCGTCACCGCACCTTCTTGCTCTTTCTTTGTGAAGTGCCATCGCCGAAGTCCCAGGAGAGCCGGCGCGGCTGCGGTGAGCAGGACAAAGGCCTCTTCTGCGGCCTGACTCTGCAAGGGATCCTGAGGAAAGTGCAGGTCTTTGCTGTGTAACTGGGGGGTGAGGAGCTCCCAGCCAGCCAGAGAAAGCCTGAGCTTTCCTGTCCACCCTAAAACACGAGTCAGCGCTTGCGTGGAACACTTTTTCCCCACTACGCCTGACTTCCTGGATTTTCTGATTTCTGTGCCTGGTGTAGCCGGGACTGTGTTGCCTGAACCTGAGAACTCTGTGATCTTTTGCATTTTCAAGAAATAACTGGGGGATAGAAGGAGCTGCTGAGCAGAAGGAAAGAGGCAGAAACCACCGCAGCTACCACTTCCTTATGTTGGAGCAGGTCTTTCGCCCGTGGAGAGCTGTCTCCCTCCCGCTCCCTGAGGGAACCGGGCATGGCTGTGGGAGGCACAATTCCCGGCGGTTCTTTATCTCTCAGGCAGCGCCTGGATAAAGCTCTGAGTGCCATCTGCAGCGGATGGCTGCAAATACTGCTCGGGCATTCGCATCCTTCAGCAATGCTCAGACTGTGGAAAATGATAAATGGGTCTCTGATGCCCTCCTGGCAGGGGGTATTGATTATTAGAAAATGTCGGCTATCTCCACCAAGGTGTTGCAGGTGACATCAAGTCGAGGAGCACGCGTACATTTTATTTTCTACACTTGCAGAATAATTCCAGTTGTATGCACAGTACATGCACAGTGCTGCTCAGCATGCTCCCCCTGTGGGTCAGCGAGGAGATGGAAAGGTGGGTGTTGAGGACACCGGCCACACCAGGGCCGAATGAGGACCCGCGCAGGTGGGTGGGTTGCTGACCAGCCAGGCTGTGCTGTTCTGCTGGTTTTTATTGCTATAAACACGGGCTAAAACGGGGCGTATCAGTGACCCCCGCTCCCCTGCAGGCCAGGAGCGTGGCCTGTTTTACTGCTCAGCGCCTCAGACGGTAGGAATCAAGTGATCCACAGGGCAGTGCCCTCCTCGGGCAGTCAGGATTTGTTCCCTGGCATTGCAGGACTGCAGTCCCGGCTGTCCCACGGCCCTGGGTTCCAGACCCCACCGCCAGGGCATTGTCAGGGGCCCTGGCTGCAAACCCCACCCGCAGAGCAGCCGTAGAGACCCCCTCCCACACCATGCATACGCCGCCTCTGTCGCTGCTGGGACATACTCTCTCCTCGTTGTCTCTCAAGTCTTGAAACAGGGCCGGAGTTCAGAAAGCGTGCGCAGCTGGCCTCGGCTGCCTTGTGGGAGTGAACGGGCCTGGATGGTGCCTCCGGACCTGAAAGCGGTCACTGGGTCCCCAGACGCTCCTCGTCAGAGGTGTTTGTGGATCCCTCCGCAGTGGGACACGGCAGCATCAAGTCACGGAGCTGGGGCAGCTCAGGCCGCCTGCATCAGCGGTTGGTCCCCCCACAGCCCTAATGTGGTGGGGTTCCCCTTTGTTCCCCCACACTGTACAGAGTGGGGGCCAGAAAGGCAGGGGAGATGGGGGCCGTCCAAGAGTCCTGCCACGGTGGGGTAGCACTTTGGAGGGAGCTGTTTAGTTCATTTGTATTTTTAAAAGTTTCCTACTTAATAGTATTTGGAGAGGGGAAGACTGGAACTTGGGCCACTAATCAGCTTTATTACAGCAGTGAACCAGGCAGAGGGAGCTAAGGACCGGGACCAAGGCAGCGGCAGTGGGTGGAGGAGAAAATGGGATTTTTTAACATTAGTTTTTAAAACGTATTCACTTATTTAGCAGTATAGTGACATGGAACCCAGGGCTTTGGTACTGAGCCATATCTCCAGCTCTTTTCTTAAATTTGATTTTGAAATGGGCTTTTTGCTGAGTCATGAAGTTACCCAGGCTGGGCTCAAACTTGTGGTTCTCCTGCCTCAGCTTCCCAGACTGCTTGGATGACAGATGAGTGGGAGTATCCCAAGCTGAGATAATGGGTTTTTGAAGAATTATGCTGAAGGTGAGCAGACTTGACACATTGTTTCAGTGTGGGGGTGGGGTGATAACAGCAGCTGATCACAACTTTCTGCTACTGTAGGATAATACCTGAGACTGGATCTCTTATGAAGAGTAGAAGGTCATCTGACCTTTAGTAGCAGAGGTCTGGGCAATATTGATATTGAAAGTAGGGAGTGGTGAGAGCTCTCTTGAGTTCCACATCTGCCCTCCACCCCTGACACCTCCCTGATGGATGGATACAGCCCTTGTCCAGGCTTTTCCACAGACCAAACCCATTGCCCCCGTCCCCACACTGTGAGTCACCAGCGGGCACACTCAACCCCTGGGGAAACTGCAGTGGCAACAGGGTGATCGAGGTGCCTTCATGCGTCCCCCATGGATCTACCTGGGAAAAACATTCCCAGTATCGTTTGCAGAGGCCACTCCTGGCCCCACGCTCTCGGGGTGGAAGAGGAAACAGGAAATGATGACATGCTGTCTTCCGTGCAACTGGTCTTGGATCTGCCTCCAGCTCACTGCTGGCTCTCCGTGTCTTCTCCAGTTTGGCCTTTGCTCTCTTTCATTAGAACTTAGTTACGCAGATAGGACCTCCCCTTGCTTCTCAGGAAGGATTGACCCTGATGTTTCTTAAGATAACTGTTAGTAGTTTTATAGTAGCTCACTATATTATTGAGATTCTTCTAAGTCACAGTTGTTATACTGTCCAGTGTGAAAGAATGGTACCGTACGGAAAGTGCTCCTTGCTTATCTCAAATTAAAAGATAAACCCCATAAATGTGGCCTTCTGGGTCTCCCCATGTGTATGTTGCTGTGTCCTGTCTCTATACCTTCCCACTTCTCTATCTTCTACCCGTTTTCCTTCTGCTCCAGGCCAAAGCTCCCTGGTCTCTCTCCCTTGGCAACAGAGAAACAGAGGATTCTTCTCTTTCTCTGGAGGTGGTATTTGATCTTCCAGAAATGTTCTGTAAGTTTGTTCAGCAACAGGTCACAGGCTGCCCAGTCACAGACCCCGTCTCTAGAAGCCTTTTGTGACACATTTCTATCAGTAGCGTTAGCTTCCTGTGATTGTTGCTGTGACGTGTAACTGCCACAGGTCTCTGATGTCTACGTGAAGGGGACTCCGGTCTTCCTCTTGCCTCTCTTCGGACAGTGACCGTTTTGCGGGCATTGCTGGTAGTCCTCTCCTGCACTTTGGGATGAAGACAGCTGCACAATACCAAGTTAAGGTGGCCAGGCTGGATATTCATTCATGATGCCTTCTGGTCAGTGGGGGGTTCCGGCAATGAACAAAATATCTTTGTGGTATGTTCCCCACATCAGGCGGCTGTGTCTGACTGGTATGCACATTTGGGTCATTTTCTAACAAGGATGAAAGAACACCCTTTCTCTCAGTCACACTTACACTGAGGAATGTACCTTGTTTTCCTCACTGCTGCCTATAGGGATGAGTGATGGTCGGCAGGTGCCCACCAGCACAAGTAGTTGGTTCTTGTTATGGTGTTTGGAAAACTGGAAGGAATACAGAGACTTGTTATTCCTTATAGAATGCCATGGTGATGGCAAATAAGTCTCCAAAGAGACAGCACATTCTTTAGGGCCATGCCATTACCCTGAGCTCGTGACGTACATGAATGCCTTGAAATGATTGCCCCAAATGAAATGCTTTAATTTCTCCAGTTATTCATTTTAGAAAAAAAAAAAAAATTGCCCGGAGTCTCACGGCATGCAGAGCTTTCTTCAATAGCACAGTCAAGAATTTGTCATCACATGGAGACATAAAACAAAGCAAAGCGCATCGCTGCTGCCAGTCTTGGGACAGTAGTCTGTGTAGAAAGGAGAGTCTGTTTCATCATAGAGTTTCTCGTATTCATAACTCACTGCATCCTAACAAGGACTTGGCCGTGGTTCATTTCCCATAGAGACACAATATAATGAAAAGAAACAAGCAGAAAGCAGGACCGAGCAACAGTGAGCACAAGGGGCCCGCAGTGAACCTCATCTGCAAACGTGTTCCACACTCTCCAACACACAGGTGCAAGAGAGGGAACTGTGACTCAGTTTGCGTACCATAAAGACACCTGAGCTATTCACAAAAAGCACATTGCCTCCAGAGCAGTGACTGGAAAGAAGCTCCTGCGGCAGCCCTCTGAGCTGCTTCCAGGAGTAGATTGTGAGTAGCCACCAGCAATGTCTCCGTGACTGTTCTTTCTCTCCATCCAAACAAGGGGATGCTAAATAAAGATTTGTCCATCCGAGAGCATGCTTCTCCTTAAAGGCCCAAGATACGGCTACGCAGGGTGTTTAGGCAGAAAGGTGCACAGACACGTGTATGCTTAACATGTTTAGATAGCAGAATTTATTATGGATAAGTTGAAGAATGTGGTACAGAAATAGAGTATAAATGGGTTCCCTGTGCCCCTCTCCAAGGTGAGGTGGTGAGACCATTGCAGTCGATGGGTTATTGATCCACTTGATAGAGAAGAGTAAACCACTGGGCAGTCAGCTGTGAACCTAACACGCTAAAGGAAATACAAGGCTGAGGATTAGGATCCACATAGATGCAACAGCTAGGCAGTATTTATGAGCAGCATTCTTAAAAAGCAAGACTAGAGATGCTTTCTTCGCATGAGGGGTGAGAGCTTGGCAAGAACACATTTATGAAGCAATCTCCCTCCCTTGTGCGAGATCATGGGCCATGAAGTACTCAAATATTGGATCTAAGCCATTGCCAAGACAAAGGAAAGCTCAAGATCCCTAAACTGTACTTCATAGAGCATGACTTAAGTAATTTCATCCCATAAAAACATTAAAGCGCTCGCAGGGAATTTAAGATTAAGGAATATAACTTCTTCTGTACTCATCAAGGTAACCTCGAAGCCAAATATATGCCCAGGAATGCAAATGAGTCATTTCCCTTACAGGATGATTAACTCTAAACTCATTCAATATTGTGATCACTACAAAAATACTGATTTCAGTGTGAAAGCAGTTTTTAGGAAGCTAGGCCAGTTATACACTTAACAGTTAATACTCCAAGCTGTTGTTCCTATTTGTGTTGGTGTTCTCTATAGTTAGATGAGGGGAGAATGATCTTCTTGGTCACCCAGGAATTTAAAATAGAATTTTAAAAGGACAATCCAGGAATACCAAGAACTGCACATGCTAATGTGAATCCCGGTCATCATAAAACTGTACTTACTGAGAGGCAAGTCTGTTGGTGTGTGGGAGGCCGGGCTGGCCCAATACTGTTGAGTCAAGGCAGGTGGTTAGAAACTATGAACCATATTATATTTTTCTACCTGTGAGGGTACAAGGGTATAAAGTGAAGGTAGCACAGCTGTGTCACCAGGAAACCCACAGTTAAAGGAGAGATTTATCTGGCTCATGATTTCAGAGGGGTTGGTCCATGGTTGTTGGCTCCAGAGGTGAAATGGCATGATGGAAGACTGGCAGAGGAAAGCTTCTCACTTTATGGTAAGAGGAAGCAAACGGAGAAAGGAAGAGGTGGGAACACGAATACTCTTGCAGGTCAGGTCCTCGGGGGTGGGGCCGCCTCCAGCCAGGCCCAGTCCCTTCATGGCACAGTCAGTTCTGAACCCATCATGTTTTGACCTACTGGGGAATACAGCACCCACATCATCCAACATCCACTGAAAGCCCTGCCAGATCTTAACCACAGCAGGAATGAAACTATAGCTCAGGACAGCTTACCCTTTGAGGACAATTTGAGAAATTTATCAAGAAGTTAACCCTGCAGCATTAGGAGTTAATTTTTTAAAAAATTAACTTAATGTCTTAGCCCTTTAAATTGTGGAAGTAAAACAGTTTCTACTTAGAAAAATAATGGAAGATCAACATTGTAGATTAGCCAGAGCATATTATGTGTACAGAGAAAAGAAATTTGAACACATTGGTCAGGACCAGATTTCAAAAGGCAAAGCAGTATTTTAAGAATTTTGAAGCAGGAAATCAGTTATTTAGCTTGATTTGCTTTCCAGTATTTAAAAAAGGATCTCAATGCCAGGTGCTATGATGCCCCCACTGCACCATTCTCAGTGAACTGGTTGGCTGCTGTGACGACTATTCAGATCATAACACAAACAAAAGTGAGGTCACCCACTGTCCCAGACACCTGCAGTGTGAGTTGTTAAAACATTCTTTGGGGTTTGTCTTAGTTTTGGAGACCAGGGATGGACACCTGAGACAGGGCTCTGGGAAGAGACATGAAGGATGACAGATAGACTGTTCCAGGACAGGGCAGTGTTTCCTGCAGACTCTCATTGCAGGGAATTCTGGGAGGAAGTGAGGTGCTGAGGAGGGCCGACCAATGGGTGTGGAGAGCCACCATGGGCGGGCCACCGTGGAGGTTCTTCCCTCTGCGCACTCAGGCTCCCTGTGCCCCAGAAGCGTCTCACACTGTGGAATCTGATAGAGCACTTCTGGTCTTTCCATATAGATTTATTGTCCCTGAGAGTTTTTTTTAACATTTTGTTAAACTGTGAAAATGAATGAATAAATTTGATGAAGTCTGAAAAATGGCGTCTCTAGGTTTTGCCCTCGTGGCCCATCCCACCACACTAGACTCTTGGTAGAGCTGGGCATGAGCAATTAGACTTCGTATGGAACCCATAGCATTTCAGAGGAGAAGAGGAACAAGTGACCTGACCCCCCAAGTCCTGAGCCTTGTGCACATTCAGCCGAGCTGCAACTCAGACGTAGTTGAAGTGTGTCCCTCACAGGTGCACGAGCTGGAAGCTCCGTCTCCATAAGATCGTGTGGAGGGCAGGGCCTCTAGGAAGTGGCTGGTGGGAGGTGAGGATCATTACCACCCCACAGGGACTAAGCAGGTCTTGTAGGGTTGGCTTTCTTTAGAGCAGGGCACCGGATGCCTTGAATATGGTCCGCTCCTTTGGGGAGGGTACTGGCACCCTGCAGCACCAGAATCATGAACCACGTAAACTTCTGTACTTTACAAGTCCCCTGGCCTCTTGGCATTCCAGAAAACAGACTAAAACAAATGCTGAATACAGATAAACTCCAGGGCAGATAGTAGCTGTGTCATAAGCACAAGAAACAGCAGCATGATCTGAATGAATGTGTCGTATTTCACTTGTCTGACTAGAATGTTCATCATTTTCTTACAAATGAAAGAACATCGTAATTGTCTGTTGGGGGGAAAGCCAGGTTTTGTCGTTGTGGTGCTGGGGGTGGAATTCAGTGCTTGCACTTTGTACACCTCTCCTCTGTGCTTACTGTAGTGTTGTTTGCTCTCTGGTTTTCCATGCCTTACTCTTTCCACTTTTACATGATCGTATGTGTGACTGTTTGCTGATACTGCCATACCCTTCACTGATTCTAATCACAGTGATTACAAACACGACCGCCTTGGACTCGTGTCAGAGCGTGTCTGCTGTTGCTCAAGGTGGATGAGCTCTTGGTGCTGCTGCAGTGACAGGTCTGTGTGGCTCCCGCCTCCGCCTCTGCTGGCCCCAGGAGATGGAGCTTATCTGATCTGGGTCCAGAATGAGGTCCCGGACTCTTGTCATCTTAGTGATTTTCAGCAGCCTCCTCTCTGTGGATGGGCAGAGCGGATTAGTGCTGGCTTTTCAGGATTGTGAGCTCTGCCAGTCTTAAGCTACGATGCCCCGACAACGTGGTATCAGCAAATGGTACCAGCCTTTGCCATGTGGTCCCGTCTGCACCTGGGGGGTCCATCCGCACGGGAGACCACACCGTCTCAGAAACAGCTGGAGCACTGTGCAGAGAGGATCATAATACTTAATGACGGAAAGGGTTTTTCCTCCACTACCTGCTAGATTTTAAATACCAAGACAAAATACGTTATGTTGCAATAATAAGGAGCCTGATTTAAGTATCATTGGCAGTATGATCCTCTGTCGATTGAATGATTGGTTATTGGTGAGGTACTGGGCATTGAACCCAGGGCCTTTGCACTGACCTGTATTCTCAGCCCTTTTCTGTTTGAGACAGGGTCTCAATAAGTTGCTGAGTTGTCCAGGCTGGAGTGGAACTTGTAGTCCTCCTCCCTCAGCCTCTAGGTGCTGTGATTACAGGTGTGCACCATTATGCCTGCCTGGCCTTTGTTTTTTGTTGTTATTTTAACCAGACGGTCACTTATATTTATAGGTTTTACATAGATTACACAATTGTTTTAACTTTAAAATTTACATCGACCTGATAAAGTGATACATAAATGTTATTTTGTAGTTATGCAGCATAATGACCTTGAGGCTTTCTCTTCTGCTTACTCGTGGACTCACCCTGTTAATTGGCTAAAACAGTTAATGGGAGGAAATAACACAGGTTCACTTAGTCTTTATATTTTAAAGTAGTGACATTATTCTTATATTGTTTTGATCATCGATGCTTTATAGAATTAAACAGTGACAGAGCTGTAAATCTATCCTCATTAAATTCATACTAAAAGTCATTAGAAGTCATATTTTTATTCTTAATATTTGCATTTCCTACAGCTCTTTATTTGACCAAATGAATTATAAATTATATGAATTATAAATTTGGATTTTGTTTGGATTGGTTCCCCCTGCTTTCTGAGTCTCAGAAAAGAGATTAAGTACTTCCTCTCAGGGAAAAATTCTCAAAACCCCGTGTCCTTCAGCATGTGCTGATAAGGGTGTGTCACGTGACTCAAGCTCTTCCAGCTGCTCCTTGTTCGGGCCCCTCTCGTGCACTCATTTTGCACACATTGGCTTAGTGACCTGAATTCTCAGTGCAGGGACACAGGAAGTGCTGCCTGACAGTCCTCTGACAGTGCCTTGTATGTGTGCTGTGAAGTTCTGTATGGAAAATCAAGCCCAGTGTTTTTGCTGGCCGGGAAGAGGCATGCTTTGCTGGGAAGCTCTTATCTACCACACAGTGTGAATTAAAGAAAATACACACACACACCCATTTTGGGGGGACAAAGTCTAAGTCTGCACGAAATAACACACACTACTTCAGAGCACATTGCCAAGCACTAAGTCCGTCTTCAAATAAAATTGCTACAAAAAATGAAGCAAAACCAGTTAGGGCTGAAAGAAAGACATTAAAAAAAAAAGAGGAGCTTCATGAATAGGACGGGACTTTTGACACACGTGTGCCAGAAGCATGTGTGCCCCGAATCCCACTCTAAACTCAGGGTGCAGCTCCCTTTAGGGTGTGTCCTGCCAGGGTCTGAATCTCTGATGATGTCCGCCCAACCTGAAGTGGCCTGAAATGCCCCTCTCTGCAGGTGCGTGTTAAAAAACCACTGTGTGTGCAAAAGATCATTAACTGACTGCATACTGGTGTCACTGATGGTAGTTTTCTTTTTTAACAATTCTCTAGTTTTATGTAAAGAATAGGGATTTTCCATAAAAGTGGGATAATGTTTCTTTGTGATTACGTTACAGAAGAAACAGACGACTCTGGGGACTCACGTGGGTTTTTATGCTGCGCAGTGTTAGGCGCTCGGCTGGTCTTCTGACCGGAAAGGCCTGGCAGCAGGAGCAGCATGTGTTGCTTCCTGTGAGCTCGGCAGTGTGCTCTGCAGTAGTGTGTGTTATTTCGTGCAGGGATCTTGTGAACGCACCAGAAGGTGAGACCCCCGGTCAGCTAACGTGGCTAGTGATGGAGCATTAGTTACTTGTAGAGCTGGGGTCCTGCCCTAAACCATGAGTAGATAGTCGGGAAGCAACTTGAAATAGGCATGAATGTGCATTTTAATGGTGTTTAAGGGATGATAGTAATTCCACTTTCCTAACAGAAGAAAGTCGCGTGATCAAAATTTATCAGGACTAAGACAAAAATCTCCGTATTCCTGCTTCTGCAGACACCACCCTTCCACATTGAGCAGGCATGTAGACTGCGACAACAGCATTGACTCATGTTGTCACTGGGAAGGTAGGAGTGACTCCCTCTTGCTAAGCCTGACGTCAAACAAGCCCCACACAGGAAGTGACAGGAGCCGCACACAGGGTAGCGGTGCCCCGGGGGCTCCAGCTGTGTCTCCAGAGGTCTCGAGGGCTTGCTGATCTTGCCCAACACCACTGCCTTTTGTTTTTGGGCTTTACTACAGCCTCTTGGTGTTTCTCAAGTGCGAATTAAAGAAAATACACACACATACCCACTCTTGGGGGACAAGGCAGTTAGGGAAGGAGGCATGGGGGGTGGGACAGGCCTGTATTTCCAGTACTCCAAGAGGCTGAGGCAGGAAGATCTAAAGTTCAAATCTAGCCTGTCTAGATTTAGACCCTGTCTAGAAATAAAAGGACTGGACATAGAACTCAGTGTGAAGACCTGTGGTTCAGTCTCCAGTGTGTAGGGGGAGGAATTTTTTTTAAATAGCTTTTTATATCAAGATTAATTCAAGATAATTAATGCACATTCTCACATTTGAGAAGAAATCCTTTCTTTGAACTCATACCTTTGTACGTACTAAGCACGTAGACTGAATGCCTGCTGAGTGCAGGACACTGCATCAAGGTGTTAAAAAGGGGTGACCAGCCAGGTGTGGAGACGCAACCTGTAATCTCAGCACTCAAGAGGCTGAGCCAGGAGGATGGCTGTGAATTCAAAGCTCTTAATGAGTTAAAAGTCATGCTAAACTACCTAGTGAGACCTTGTCTCACAAACAAAGGAAAAAGGAAAAGTGGGAGGTAAAGTGGGGCTGTTTCCTGTCCTCAGGGAGCAGAGATTCAAGTTCACAGAGTACACCATCATTTTAAGAATAATTTCAAAAGAAAGAGCAGTGGTCTGTGTAGGGAAGATGAGTGGTAGAAGGAATGATACCGTGACAGCACTGAGACTTCCTTGAATTTCAAACTAGCTGACATAAGGCATAAAATATCCCTTTCCCAGAAGTTCACAATATGGTCACCCAAAATGTACTTCTGTACCAACATGAGTAGCTTAACCCAGGACCGAGGGCGCTTTGTCCTTCCCTCTCAGTCAGAAGTACACACCCCTCGACCTGAGGAGCCCTGGGGGGCCCAGCCCCAGAAACTCACCTCTCCTCATAGTGGTGTCACTTCCTTCACAGTCCAGCTTTGGCGGCTGGAAGATGACACTGGACGTGACAGATTACGGTCGTTTCAGCCTTCGCAGGCAGAGCGCGTGGCTTTCAAGGCTGAAGAAATCCCTCATCCTGCTGGGCTGTGCCGCACTTCCCGGACCACGCCTTCACATTCAACGCCCAGCATGCAGTGACTTCAGGGGTTCCCAGGGTGCTGATGTTGGCAAGGCCGGAGCCCCGCCAAGCTTGCACCCTTCATTTCGTCCTTCCCGGCTCAGCAAAGGGAGCCCGCAGGCAGGCGTGTCCATCCCCGGACAGGAGCGGGCTCTCAAGATAAACTGTGTTCCACAGTGGAGTGTCCAAAGGGAGACTGTGTCCCTCTGCAGTAAACGAAACTCGAGAAACTTCCGACCCCTCTGCTCTGCATATGAATGCTTCAGTCACAGACTTAAGCGCAAATCATGCTTTGTGGGATTTCTCAGTTTCGTGACCCATTATTCTCATTATAGTGGAGCATTTGGCTGATGTACTCTTTCTTGAGAACTTACATTCGTCCTAAAAACTGTTAGACAGGGCTGTCGTGCTGTGGTGATCTTTCAAGCGTGGTGTGCGGGCAGCCAGCTCAGGGTGTTGTATCAGAGGTCATGTGTGGACGAAAGAGTTACTCCTTTCCTGCAAAAGAAGTAAAACTGCTTAGGGGCTTCCTGTGTACGCATTTTGTGTTACACATGTAACTCCAGGCGCACCCCTTATGCTTGCATGAGACATCCGAAAACTGCAAAGGCACGGGTGCCTTGGGGTCAGCTTCGGAAGTGACCGTTTCATTGAGCCGAGGTGGGGCTCAGCCACTGGCGCCAGGGTCTGTCATTTAAAATAGTGCCTGTGTCTGCGCCGTGGGTTGTCACGCACTAGTGGGAACAGAATGTGTACACAATTTCAGTTTTCCGTCATGGTCTCTTCCTGGTTTGGGACCAGGTCGGAGGCTCCGTGAGAGATGAGACGGGAAGCCATGGCGGTGCTGCCAGAGTCCTCCGGTCAGAGACGTAAGTGAGGGCGCAGAGACGGCTGAGACCCAGGCTGTGACCCGCGTGGAGGGGAGGACAGGCAGTGCTCCAGAGAAGCCCCAGAAGCAGGAGCAGGACTTGGCAGGCAAAGGCCAGACACCATGGCGGGACCCTGAATGAGACCGGGCACACTGAGCTGTTTAAGTCGTACTTCGCAGTGATGGTTAAAACAGATACCTCCCAGGTGGCTTTGGAAGCTCTTTAGCTTGAAAACAGGTAAAGGGGAAGAAGCAGCACGTATCCCGACTTGCACAGTCAGAATGACCAAGTCGTTCTCACAGAGAGAACGCTCCTGAACACTCCCGCTGATAAGTGAGGAAAGCTGGTCGGGCTCAGGGTCCCAGCCCGTTGCAGCTGGAGGGAATGGCTGGGCCTGGGGTGCTGATGAGCACTGATACTAACGTCAGAAAGAGGCCAGCGGTCATCTTGTGCCTCCTGATGAAGTGCACAGCATCGTTTGGGAACATAGGCTGGACCTTCACCAAGCCTCCAGGTGTAACTCCTGACACACAGGATACCCAGGGTTTGAGCTTTGGTAACTCGTACCCTGGAGATGCTGGCGGCCAAGTGGAGACTAAGGGAACACTGCAGGTGACGGACCTGATTCCACTGACAGGTTAATTTTGCTAAGAAAGTCAAGGTAAACGGGCCGGAGATTTAGTTCAGTGGTTCCTGTGTGTGCCTTGCAAGTGCAAGGGCCCATGTTCGATCCCTGATAACCACATAGAAAAATGCCAGGCATGGAGATTCACACCCATCAGCAATCAGAACCACATACCATAATGCTGGGCATAGTGGCTCACGCCTGTAATCCTAGCACTTGGAAGGCTGAGGCAGGAGGATTGCTGTGAGTTCAAGGCTGAGCTCAGGGCCAGCCTGAACTACAAAAGCGAGACCCTGTCTCAAAAAGAAAAGGAAAGAAAAAAAATCAAATAAAAATAAAGGCAAAATTTTCAGATTAACTTTTGATTTTTCTGGAAAATATATTTCAGCTTTGTATTTACTCAGGTTTTATTTTACTCCTGATGTCAGTTCAGTTTAACTTGATTTTTAACCCTTTGGAGACTTTAACACTTTATCTTATAATTTAAAATAAAAAGAAGGCGCTTTTTTGGCATCTCCCCACCCCTGGTTTCTCCATTTTCCTTTTAACTCACTAGACCATTTTTCTAGCAGCTTTGCACATAGAGAAAACTGAGCAGAAGGTGTAGAGTCCTGAACAGCTGTTTCCCTCACCTCCAATTTCCTTTATTTTTCACATTTTACCATTGTTAGAATTGATGAGCCTGTACTAACCTGTTATCATTAACATTAACAAAGTAAAGTCCAGAGTTTGCATTAGCGTTCATCGTTGGTATTGTAGGTTCCATAGGGTTTTGACATGTGTCATGCGCCATTACGTATGTGATGAAATGTTTGGTACCATAGCACTACTGAACAGAACGGTCCCATTGCCTTAAAACTTCCCCGGGTCCCCAGTCCTCCCAGTCTCCCAGTCCCTGACAGTCACTCATCTTTTTACTACTGCCACATTTTCCCTTTCCCAGAGTGCCAGACTGTTGGAATCGTGTATCTGTAGCCTTTTCAGAGTGGCTTCTTTGGCCTCCTCCTTACGTTGAACATCTTCAGTGTCATTGTGCAACTTGACAGCTCATTCCTTCTTTTTGTTTAGTGCATATTGTACAGAATAATAGATGCATCTCAGCATATTCGTACATATGTGTTACATACTTTGATCATTTTGCCGCCCATTACCTCCTTTCTCATTTCTTTATATTCATGAATAATATTCCATTCTCTGGATGCCCCAGTTCATGACTCCATTCATCTTTGGAAGAACATTTTGGTTGCTTCCAACTTTTGGTGATTTATGAATAAAGCTGCCATAAACATTTGTATACAAGTTTCTGTGTAGACATAAGTTTTCAGCTAATATAAGTAAACATCAGGGAGCATGATTGCTGAATCATGTGTTAAGACTGTTTATTTTTTTAGGAAACCACCATTCTGGCTTCCAAGGTGATGCTGCCATCTTGGATTGCCAGCAGCAGCAAGGAAGAGTTCCCGCTGCCCCTGATCCTTGCTGGTGTTTGACATTGTCGGTGTCTTAGATTTTACCAGTTGCTTCAGAGTGTGCAGTGCTATGGCATTATTGTTTTAATTGATAATTTCCTAATGACATACAGTGTTGAGGAATTTTTCATCTATTTATTTGTCATTTATATATCCTCTCTGCTGAGGCATCAGTTCAGCTATTATACTCTTTTTTTATAGGTTGTTTTCTTGTTAAGTTGTTTTTTTGATATGTCAGATGTGTATTTTGGAAATATTTTCTCTCAGTGTGTAGTTTTCTTTTTGTTCTCATCACTCATTCTCCTAACATCCAATTTGACTGTCAGTTTGGAAAACTTTAAATTAAAGGAAAAATACAAATAGTTGAGAATGAAACTTACTTATATTGCTTGAAGATGTGGTACCTATAGGGCCAAAACTTTCTGATTGTTGGCTATAGTATTTCCATTTGCTGTCAGAAATAGAAATATAAGTGGTGAGAGGAAAATTCTAGCAAGAGGGAAGCCCGCCTCTGACTAAACACTGTCGACCAACATCAACAGTGGTGTGCGTGAGTGGGAGGCCTCGGAGTCAGAGGTGACTTTGCAGCATGCCAGAAATGGTGAGGTTGGACACTCTTCACCATAAGCAGTTACATACACTTACCCATTTGTGTAGTATCTCTGTAGATGTTTTCTAAAGCTACTTAATTGTTGATTCACAGTGACTATATGTTTTGCTATTCAATGACAGTAAGATTTGCCATTTAATGAACAGTCTTTGAGGACCATATATTTAGTGTATTTTCTCCCAGATTTCCATTTTGAAAGTTGAGTTTTGGTCATGTGTTAAAGGTTATTATTTCTAGTACACATAGACATCAACAAGTAAGAGCAGTTGGTTTGAAAAGTCGAGTAATATGCTAGGAAAAAATCATCTGAATTAGAAGAATCAAGAATGTTTTTAAAGTCAGGAAAGATTTCAGAGAGCCGTTCAGTCGAAGGCTGAAAAAAAAAGGTTCAAGTCATATCCCAAAACCAACCACTGTTGGCATCATTCTCTTCCAGATGTGCAGAAGTGGGCACCAAAGCCCACGTGGGCCAGAAAAGGGGAGCACTATGATCCCTTGGTAGTTTGTTGGCCACCAAGGAATGTGGTTAGAGCCCAGCACATAATCACTTTGCCTCATAGTCCTGTGTCCTTCACAGACATGGAAATGGAGACCAAAATTACTTCATGACCTTTCATAAAATCACCCAGCTAGCTGGTAGCTGTGTTGATATTTAACTGGTGGCAATTTGTTTCCAGGCCATACAACCATCTGCAGTAGATCTAGACAACTGGCCCGTGCTCTTGAGCCCCGGAGAAATACCTCCAATGCTAGAAGTGGACCAGTAGGTGACTGTCTTCACAAACTGCAGTGTTCCAGATGTGCTGAGATACACAGGAAAGATGCGGTCCATCCTAAGATTCGGTCCATCCTAGGAGTCAGTAATAGAAATCACATTGTGAGAAACAGGGAGATGGGAGTCAGTCAGCTTAACCATCCTACTTCATTTCGTCGCAGGACCTATCAGCAAACCAAAGTGCTCACTGCAATATGGCGCACTGAAACAGTGCCAGGTAGCTGTGACATGAGAAAGTCCTTGGTCTGTGTGTGTGTAGATAATGTGGTCTAGCTCAAGCAACTAGATAGTAAAAAGGCAACTGGTATAAAGAAAAAACAGGACATGTTAATACTAACCCTGATTTCTGGCACCAGTGGCGTGGTACCTATGCTGTTACAAAACATACTTGCCACCGAACTCCGGCTTAGTGATTCTGCTGTTTTCTAGTCACTGGACTCTAATGACTGCTGACCTCTGTGGCTTGTGTGGTAGAGCAAGGTTGAATCCATGATTTCAGTGCCAACCATTCCGGAGGTAGGTGATGCCATGCATGCCCATTGTTCAGAGAGAACAGAACCTCGCAGAGCAGCAAGAGTCTCACTGAAGACCCAAGCCAAGGTGCCAACGGGCACCACCACCCTGTCCCCTCTGCTCTTCTGCTGTTAACTATAAACTAGAAATAGGACCAGTAGAAGCTTTGAAGCAACCCATAGCTTGTGAAAACTCTGATTTGTCAAGCACTGCTTCGAAATAATAGCTATTACTTAGAAGTATGTAAACAGCAGGCAGCATTCCAGAGCAGGGCCCTTTATTCATGTGCCATGAGCAATGGGCTGGGGTTTTACTGAAAAAAAATTTATTTTCATACTTTCTGGAAGTGACTTTTTGCAAGTGCATCATTGATTATTTAGCTGGCTACAACTTCAACTTCACTATCATAAATTACCTTTTTTTCCTAAGTAGTTGTCCCTAAGGAGGCTGAGAAATTAAGTCTTGGCACAGTTACAGTAGCGTGACAACACCCACCACCCACAGCTCTTCTGCGTGCTTATTCTAGTCTAGACATAGTCAGTTTTCATGTCTCACTGTTAGTACATTAAATCTTAAAGACAAATATGCTTATGTATTAGATGTAAAATATTAGTATCACACAAACAAAAAAGTAATCTAGCTTAGTCATCTCGAGTTAATCCATGGCAGACCTCAAAGCCATGTTTAAACAACTCTGAGGCATTATATGAAAGTATGGTGAACTGTATCAAAATTAATTACACTGATAGACTTTTTTCCCCAGATGGATACCTTTCTCCAGGTAACTGCTTAATGATCCAAAATAGAGCACATGCATTTTATGTCTGTAGAGTAATTAAAATCATTACATTTAATGTTTTGTTGTGTTTAATAAGTATTTGTTCTGACATGCTCTAAGAGGCGGAGGCAGGAGAACTGCAAGTTCGAGCCCAACCTAGACAACTTAGTGACTCAGCAGTGACCTTGTCTCAAAATAAAAATAGAAGCAAAAGGAGAAGGGAGACATAGTGTAAAGTTCTGGAAAAAATTATTTGTTTTCAAAGAAATGAAGAGAAATTTGGGGACTGTAGTACAAGACTGAAATTCATGGCAAAACCAACATTGGGCAGATGAGCTTAGCAGAGTGGACTTTAGAAAGTGAGCCCTGGAGTTTCTGTGTGAAGACCGAGGACCAGCACAAAAAGTCCTAAGTGAGGGCCCACGGTGACGAGGCCACGGCGTCCTTTCCCTGTTCTCAGACTCGTTTCACAAAATGTGCTTCACATGGGTGTTCTCCCACTACCCACGACCTGCGCCAGTGCAGAGGCACCACCATAAAGAACAGGACAAAGTCCCAACATCAAGCACCCTGACAGCTGTGTCACGACTGCAGTATCTTCCTAGAAATGCGGGACATGAGCGTGTTTTCCGCACGACATCCAAGTATTTGATTTTCTTATAATCCACTGAAATCTATGGGTCACACGTACCCATGGCCTCCGGTGGCCTTGCCTACTTCAGCACTGGGTTTTTGCAGCGTGGGGACCACACTTTTGAGCCTCTTTGCTTAGTAGGAGGTGACAATAGGACTGACGCCTGTCACTTACTGAGCAGCCGCGCCCCCAGCATTGCGAGGTATCCCAGGCACAACCAGGGCAGTCGGGAGGTCTCGGGGTGACCCGCTCTTTGTTCTGTCTCCTTAGAAACGCTCCCGAGGCCAGGTGCTGTTTGACAGAGTGTGCGAGCACCTGAACCTGCTGGAGAAGGACTACTTCGGCCTCACCTATCGCGATGCCGAGAACCAGAAGGTGAGAGTGCGAGGCCGTGGGGAGGCCGCCGGGACACGCGTGGCTTGTGCGCTCACACCCAGCGGGGGCCGCTGTGCCTTGGTCCCTCCGCCCTTCACACCCACGCTGGGCTCCAGTCCCTAGGAGCAGCGCACTGCCCATTCCCCCGGGAAGCGCACCCTTGACAAAACCCTTGTGCCTGGAATACTTTGAAAATAGCAAGTCAGCTCAAGGGTGCTTTTCATCTGTGAGTTATTTATGGTTCCAAAAAAGCATGGAGTGTGTGTGTGTGTGTGTGTGTGTGTGTGTGTGTGTGTGTGTGTGTGTGTGCATGTGTGCGCGTGTGTGGGTACATGTGACCCGTAGATTTCAGTGGATTATAAGAAAATCAACTACTTGGATGTCGTGCAGAAAACACGCACATGTCCCACATTTCTAGGAAGATACTGCAGTCGTGACACAGCTGTCAGGGTGCTTGATGTTGGGACTTTGTCCTGTTTTTATTCACCTTGTGCTTTGACTTTCTCACCAGTCAGTCAGTGTTTGCCCACCTTCTTTCTGTCCATAGCCTCAGTGTGTGTAGCAGAACCTCTGCAGACGCTCACACCCAACCACACTTTCTATTCAGCACTTACACCACAGCTACCTGCAGAAATTGAGAAGAAAAATTGTTTTCATTATACTGATGCAAACTATTGAATCTGGAAGTTTTGTTTATAGATGTTATTTATTTTCGTGTTGTGCCCTGAGCATTGCTAATGAAGTTACTGGGCAGTGTCTAATTTCATTATTATACATCCAATTTTTCCAGTGAGGAAAATGTCAAGACTCAAGCGTTAGGAAATTTTCGGGTAGGTGCCCATCAGTCTGTGGCCCCGGCTGCCAGTCACCTAGGAAGGCGTGGCTGGAGCCGTGCGGAAAGCTGTGTGCCTCTTCATTCTGGGAATCTACCATTTCCCTGCTGCCTCCATGGTACTCAAATCGCCAAGACACTGGCTGTAAAAAGAAAGAAGAAGGAGACTTTTTGAGCAGGAATTATGGGCATGCGCCCTTCTTGCTGGGTCCGTGTCAGGACATGGGCAGGGCCTGGCTGCAGGCCACGGGGAGGGAGGACGTCAGTGGAGAGCAATCGTGTTCTCGTATGTGTTTATAGTCATTAAACTGTTTGTATTCTTCTCTGATCTAAATTCAAAATGTCATTTCCTTTTCAGAATTGGTTGGACCCTGCTAAGGAAATTAAAAAACAGATTCGAAGTAAGTTCTTTCAGATTATTTTATTATGTAAGATGAAGATTTTTTCAGAGAACAGAGATATAATCCCATCCAAGTGGCCAGGGTGAATAGCTTTTTGAAAGACAGATTCCAAGCCCAACTTTGATCTGCAAATTGCTCCGACTATGACAGGACCCATTTTCTGTCATCACAACTGGGAGATTAAAATGACTTTGACATTTGACCAGTTCCTTGTGTCCCTGTAGACATGAAGCATGTCTTAAGTGATGTGCCACTTGTCAGGTGATTATTTAAAGTTCCAGGCTTGATATTATATTAAACCTAACTGCCACAAACATAGGAAAGCCAACCCAAAAGAAATAGCCACATAATACTTTTTTAAGACTGGAATTATTGTCTGGTGACAGCCTTTTTTCTTGGGCCCTGAAGATAAGTAAACAAAGATATGTTTCCTAAACATTAAGCAATACAGCTAAGGAATTACTGCAAATTAGAATGAAATGCCCTGGGCTGTGGTTAGGGCGCAGCTGCAGAGCAGCTGAGCAGAGGCCAGAGGCCCTGGGTTCCATCCACAGCAGGTAAGAAGAGAGAAAGAAAGGAAAAAAGAAGATGGGAGAAAGGAAAGAAAAAGGAAGAAGAGAAGGGAAGGAAACACAAACTAGCATCACAAGGAAAGGAACAGGAAGGAAGAAAGGAAAGGGGAGAAAGGAAAGAGACTAGATTATTTTTCACCTTTTTGGTGTCCACCAAAGACTTAAAAAATTAAGCAAGTTTATTAATAAATTTTACTGGTAAGTATGAACGCAGTTCCAGAAGTATAAATTGTTGCAAACCATGAAGAAGGCATGGTATTTATTAAAGTTTAAAATGTACTTGCTGTTTGACCTTTAGTTTTCCTTGAAGAAATTTACTGAGCATATGTATTAGAGAGAAAGTGCACGCGTGTCTGCACACGAAAGCACACGTGGAGTACAGTTTGCAAAAGCAGAAACTGGAGGGGACCTGAATATCTGTTTGTAAAGAAATGATTATGTCAATTATAGAAGAGCCATAAAATAGGGCTTAGCGCTTGTTAGTGAAAGCTGAGTTGCAAAATGGTGTTTATCAGATTTGTTTTTAAGAAGTTACGTGTACAGAGCCACATGGGAAACTTGTAGAAGCATGAGGTGTAATGGCCGCAGTCCAAACGGGGTTTGAAAAGGAGGAGGTTTTAAATCCTTCTCTTTAACCCTTGCTTTCGATATATATGTATATAATCTTGAATGGCTGATTTTTTAAAAAAAAGTAATAATGTTGTTATCAATAAAACCTAATTCTCTCTCCTAAACACTTAAACTTTTTACAGGATGGATTTAAGACCAGTTTATGAGTGAGAGCATGATTCCCATTCAAGTTTTCAAATAGTTTACTAATGAGAAAAGACAAGTTCTTCTCAGTACCTATGAAAGTTCTGAGATAGCAGCGTACTCTGTAGTATAAGTGAATTATGACTGCCAATAAGCAGTTTGAAATGGTTTAATATGAAGTAATACCTTCTTAGCCACTGTACTTCTAGGTACTAGGGAGTTTGCTGATTATACTAATAACATTTATAAAATTTTTAGAGAAATTTAATCTATCTACTAACTAGAAACTTTATTGTGAATTTTTTGTAATTAAAATTGAAAATAGAAATGGCTATGGTGATACATAGGTAAAAATATTTTTTCTTATTCCAAGGAATCCTAATAAAAAGATTAAAATGATGAATATAGGCTGTAGATCTTTTTATGGAGTTATTAAAAGTAGACATGCTGAATATATATCATAGCATTTTGTGCATCTGACATATTCTTTATCTGCCTAATAAAATGCTGGGCTAGTCAACAATTGCAGAGTGCTTTGAAAATATGTGAAATATTCCAGGGTAATTTATGATACTCTTACAAACAAGGCTAGTTACAGATGTCCCTTTTCTTTAATACTGCTAATAGGATTTTTTTCCCCCTGATTTCTCATTTTTTCCCTCCTCAGAAAGTAAAGCTACACAGACAAAAAACAAAAAATGTTTCCATCCTGAGATTAGGCAGTGTGTGTGACTGACCATCTTGCAGGGGAGGGACAAGGCAAATTGGTATGGTTTTTAAAGTATAATTTAGTAGTTCTGTCTATATTCCGTATTGTTTGCTAACCACTAAAATGGTTACTCTGCACAAAACATAATCCTACCAAAGCAGGGGCGTGTTACCCAATCTAACGTACTCACTCACCATTGCCTCCACTTCCCAACATAGACGAGGAGAGGGCGCCTCCACCTGCAGCGTGCGAGTCCGCTACCGGCCTCCGGAACAAGAGCGTTCCGTGGTGGAGAGCATGCTGATGAGTGAACATTTAAGTTACACATCCACGGCACATAGTAAATTCTGAACCTGAAGAGTTTGTTCTCAGGAACTAGCTCTAGTCCTGCATGGTACGCGCTGCATCGCAAACAAAACCCCTAAATACACTCTGCTTTGTCATTGTGAGTGGGATATATTTGTGATATACAACCCATGATTTGTAGTGGTTTCGATACCAGAGCCATCTGTTTGGGATCTTCAGATCTGGCATTAGAAATTTTTCACAAGACAACTCCACTCAGTGCCACAACTTCGTGTTTATCACAGGTCTGTAATTCAGAACCCTACATCAGCAGTATAGAAACATGGACTGTATTGTGTCCAGGCTGGTTCATTTCCTGTTTCTGGCAAGGTCACGTCCAAGCAGATGTGGGCCGCGAGCCAGCTTGTGCAGAAGCACACCCTCCTAAGGACGGGTCTCTGCTCTAAGTGAAGGGGATCCAAGCTTGAATCTGCCTGCTTGTTAGTTTTTGGTGTTATGCCTCATTTCACTGAGTATTTTTCCAGAACTGGAGATTGAACACAAGGGCCTTTACAGTGAGCTACATCCCATCCCTTTATTAAATTCCTTATTTTAAAATGGAGTCTTAGTAAGTCACTAAGTTGCCTCGTCTGAGCTCAGTCTTGCAATCCTCTGCCTCAGCCTCCCAAAGTGCTGGGATTACAAGTGTCAGCCCCGAGGTTCAGCTTCACTACCTCCTCCCCTTCATTGGGATGCTGATTGCATTACGGTTTCTGTAAACCTCACCATTGTTTTTAAATAATATCTTGAAAGACCTTGTGGTTGGTTTTCTCTTCCTTCACCGTGGTTCCAAAACAGGGAAATTGTTAAAAGCACAGGTCTGTACCAAACTCCCAATCCAAGGAATAAAAATCTTCTAGATGAGGCCCAGGGACTGGCATTTTTAACACATCCTTCAGATACTTCTTAGGCCCATTGTAATTTACAATTTGGCTTTCTTCAATGAAATATGTTGTTCATAGTTTTATTATTTGTTAGTTTCCAAGGGAGAATTTTCACTGAGTTTATTATAAGATTGTTTAATCACATTGCCAAATGATTCACTGGAATCAAGGCATACTTTGAAGCAGAAGAAAATTACAAAAGAGCAGTAAATCTATTTCCCATAACTAATCCATTATCTTTAATTCCACTTGCTCAGGGGAGAAGCCAGTTCTCATTATGAAACCTTGTTATTGGCAAACACTGAAGGGGTCTATTTCAGTAGAAAGTGAGCAAGAATCAGAAAGAAAGTAGAACCAAATCAGACTATTTTTAGGATGACAAAAGGACTTTTTGGAGAACAGTGGAAAAAACGATCACTGACATAATTTGATGGACAGAGGTTTTATGATTTATAATTATCCCAGCTCATGTTTCAGTGGTACTCTGACTGATTTAAAAATGAGATTGAATGGCCAATATATCTAGACCTATGCTAAATCTCTCATGGAACCACTCAGGCAAGATACTTAGCATGGAGAATCTTAAGTGTGGTTTTCAGGGCAGTGTTAGGAATAAACTGGAAGGAATACATGTGTTTGTGACACAAATGTCAGAAATTAGTAGAGCTAAGTATTGTTGTAAATGAAAGAAAACAGCGCAGGACACAAGCTGATAAGTTCAGCACTGCACCTTCATTCCCAATGTTTGGGAAAGGCTTATCAAGAAAGTGGAATTTCTGGACATCATTTCACAGCAGGGGGGCAATGGGATGTTGTAGGAGACCATTTGAGGCATACAGGGGTTCATATCAGGCCATAGGTATGACAGTGAGCCCGTGGCATGCTGGGAAGGTAGCTAGGACAGAAGCTGGGGGCCGGGATGAGCGTCCCAGGACCTTGTTCAGAATAGTCCAACCAGAGCCTGAGGAACTTTCATTGTGTAGGCACTGTAAGAAGATTGTCACAAAGAAATAATACGCAGACCTTGATAAACAACTGCTTTTAAAAGCCTAAAGGAAAGAACAAGGTGGATAAAGTAAAAGTGTGGTCACAAAGATGTAATGAGTACAGAAAAGGATATGTTTTTCATGTTTTGGCTGATAAATCATGCACAAGCAGAGGTAGCACTCATGAACTTCAGAGCTTAGTGAGGATGTTGCCTTGTGCAGCAGGCATCTGTGCACTCATGTCTGGCTAACGCTTTTCACTGCTGCAGCAACGTTAAGTCAACGCGCCCGTGCAGAGGAGGTCCACAGGATCATGAGCTTCCAAGGTGCAGCGTTTAGTGTCTCTCATCTAAAAATTCCCTGGGTGAACAAAGACTTTTCAGCAGTAGTGGAGCAGCCTAGTTATTAAACCATTATTCACTACAACAAACCTTTCCCATAAAATAAAACTGTGTTGGCTTGTCCCTTGACATTTATTATAATGGAACTTGACCTATAATAACAAAGCCGAGAGGACAAAGAAAATGAGAATTATGTCTGTACTGTTGTTACGCGCTGCCAGAAATCCGGAGCAGTAAATCCAGTCAGCTCCAGACTTATCTGATGGAGGATTATCCGTATCACTTACTTTCTCCCCTTCTTCCGGAGGTTTATCTTTGATGCGGAGAATGGAGGAAGTTTGGTTAATTGCCTTGCTGGTTAGAAGTGCCAGTAAAGGATTTGATTGAGGACACGATTAGAAATTAGAGGAGGTTTCCGAGTTATCTGACAGCTTCGTTTAACAGAGATTCCTTGTTTTCCCTTAGTGATCCAAACTGCTCAGTGTCAGGTCCCTGAGTTGAGGTCCACCAGCCATCAGTTAAAATCATAAGTGAGTTTTCTAAGGTTTTACTCTTATTTTTTTTATCCCTACAGGTGGTGCTTGGCACTTTTCATTTAATGTGAAATTTTACCCACCAGACCCTTCCCAGCTCTCTGAAGATATAACCAGGTATTTGATTGCTATTAACAAGACAGCTCCAGGGCAGAGCTGAGTCTCGGGGACTGCAGAGAAGAACGCGCTTAGGCGTGAGGCCTTGTAGTCCGTGACGCTCACATACTGAGAAAAAAACAACTGAGTGGCACAGACATCTGATGAGAAATTTTGCCAAATCCTGTCTGGTAACAGTTGAGTCTTGGTGCCAGCCTGACATTCCCATTTGCCTGACCCCGGTGGGAAGCACGCCGAAGTGCGATGCTGTCATCTGCCCCCGCAGCACACTTGGACAGGATTCAGCCTTCAGTGCTGCAGCCGTTCTCCATGCTCCTGCTTTATCATGGAGAATGTCCTCAGATGCTTACGCTCTGTGTATAACCAGCCTGACACTTTAGAGTGGTTTAAAAGATCACACTGGCACAGAGAGGTACAAACAAATGCTTATAAAGTGAAGGCTTGCTTTTCATGCCCTACAGGTACAGAGAAAATGATAAATTTGTTTAATGGAAAGAGGTGAAAAAAATCTAACATAAACATAATCCAGTTTGGTGGCTGAGCTGAGGGTGAAGGGGTGCTCCCCTTAAAAGCAGCCTGAGTCTCTCCATGCAGGTTACTGTCACGAAATTCCAGGGCCTGGCTGATTTATAAACAACAGAAATTTATTTCTTACAGTTTCAGAAGGTGTGAGTTGAAGGTCAGGGTCGTATCCCCATGAAGGTCAGCGTGTGGCGCAGGCTCCTGACTTCCTGCTCTGTGTCCCGCCTCGTGGAGGGGCGTTGGTCTCCCTCTGGCCTCTTCTTTGTGGGCACTAATCTCATGATGAAGGCGTGACCTGCTGTCCCAGCGTCTCCTGGACACCCTGCCTCCCAAGCGAGCACCTGGGGAACAGGGTTGCGGCACATGATTTGGAGGGATGGGGCAGGATGCTGGACGCAAACTCAGCACTCAACCTTCTCAGCTTCCCATGTGTCCCCGTAGGGTTCCCTGCGTTCTGTTTGGAACCCATGACTCACCCTGTTTGGTGTTTATGACTTTGTCCTGAGTGCACAGAATTTTCTATGTAAGTTTCACACCCTCCCTGGAGGACACTTTGCATCAAAAGGAAATTACTCAAAATGGATTCAGTCAATTGTTAGAATGAAAAACAATTTCACCAGACATATTAGGGGGAAAGTAACAACTAGTTTCTTTTTTCTTTTTTTTTTTATCTTTATTGGTACATTAAATATACACATCATGATTGCACTCCATAATGGGGATTTGTACCAGTATAAGACACAACTTAATTCTCATTTTTTCCCATAGCCCTACCCACCCTACCACCCCCCCATATACATAAAATTTGTTTCCTTACTTTTTTGTTACAATCTCAACATTGTCCCCTTTCA
>PVIR01024159.1:0-26219 GCA_004026965.1 Petromus typicus | reverse complement strand
AAAAAAAAATGTGTTATGTGGTACTGTACCAACCATGAATCTCTAAAAACAATTATTATTGACAACTTCTAATTGAAATGTTTAAATTTCTAAATATGGTGCTAATGCTCATCAGATTAGAACAATTCAAAGCAAATATTGACTTATTGTGGAGTTAAAGTTTTCAGAAGATTTACGTTTTAACTAAACTCTCTTTCAATTGAAATGTGAGTCACCAACAGCTTCGCAAAGAGTTACAATTTACTTGTGTCAATAGGGCACATTATTTCTCTTTTAGATTCTAGTCAGTGAGCAAAAACGGAAATTGCAATGTAGCATTATTAGGGTGGCCAGAACTAGCTTTATCAGTTTTTAGAAAATGGAGCTCCCTCAGTGTGATTGAATATAATGGTTTTTCTTTGTTTGTTTTTTGGCGAAACCAAATTGGGGGTGCTTTTGGCTTAATATGAGGATAAAAGCTAGTTCAGTATCTTAGATATACCATCTGTATTATAACAAGAAGGGAGAAGAGTTTCATGTTGACTAAAATGGAAAGAGAAGAAGAAAAATGAATGAAATAAAATTGAATGAAATAAAAATTTAACAAAATGAAGTATCTTTCGGGTGCATATTTCACAAATTTTATGTATATCCTAGTAGCAACACTACAAAGTAGTTATTACAACTTTACATACAAGGAAACTGAAGTGTAGGACAATTAAGTTTAAAAAAACTGGTTTAAAATCAAACATTAAAATTAATAGAGACAAATTATAAACTCTGAAAGGCTCTAATTCCAATGCCCATGTTTGGCTCAGGGAAGCCTGATTTAACACTGAAAGAATACCTGGCTTATTCTGATGATTATCTGATGGTGCCAGCCGTCATCTGTCAGACAGTCCCTGAATGGGGGAGTGGGGATTGAGAAAAAAGACAGACAAAACATAGAGTCAGGAAGGCACCCAGCAATGCTGAGAGCTAAGTTCTCGGTGCCGAATGCAATGGAGTTTATTTACTCTTGGCCTTTTATATAGCAAATGTAACAAAGAGCATCCTTTGCAATGACCTTCATCTGCCTTCACCTACTTTCTTTTACTGCCCTCTTTTCTGTCTTAATTACTTCTTGTTTTCGGTCACCGGACAGTTAACCTGTTGTTAGTATCCAAAAAGGTAAACATCTGCTGTAAACAGAACTTGCTGTTGACACGTTATCTTTACAATGGAGGTTACAAGTCAGCTTTGCTTATTGTTCTCCACAATTATCAATAAACCTTCTCTGGGATGTGAATACACCATCAAAACAAATACTCCCTGGTGTGGGATGATCACCTCCAGTGGCTGATCCTCTGAAGTGTAAAACTGATTGATACATGCATGATGTTCAAGCAAAAAATATTAGAAATAAAATATTTCTAACCAAGAAACTAATCATCAGCAGAAGATACTGAAAGTACATACATAAAACATAGAAACGATAAAATTGCTAATCCATCTTTACTAAACTCAGCAGGCAATAAGTTCCAAAGAACTGCTAATGAATTATTAAACTGAAATATGGTCCTGGATTAAGATAAAAAGGAGCTAAAAATGACATCTTCTAGATGATAAGAAACAAATGTGACAATCAGCAACTTTGAAAATATTGTAAGGATGGAAAGGGTCTGCTTTATATGTTTCTACATCAATGATGCATTTCAAAGTAAACTTAAAGAGATTGCTAATTAAGCTCCTTTTGCAGCTGTCAGAGGACTTTTTTCTTTATTTAGTACCAAGCTTAAAGTCTGTGATAAAACATCCATGATTGCAAATACCAAGCAAAAGAGCAAATGAATTAAAGATGTGCCGCAGATTCTGTACACAACTCAGGTAGCTTAAGTCAAGTTGTTTTTAGTCTCCAAACTGTTGGGTTTGGAATTTTCCTCAATCTTGTTCTTCTTCCTTTATTTTCACAGAGACCTGTCTCTGCCCGTATGACTCACTTGAAGATGAGTCTAATAGTGGAGGATTGTTAAACCGCCAAGAAGGCTTATTACTTTCTGCAGAAAGAAGAGAAAGGAACTCAAAGTGGAGAAGTTGTAAGAGGTTCATGATCTGCTCTGAATCTCAGTGTTGATTCAGAGACAGAAGACTTGAGGGACTGGACATAGAAGAAGCGGGAAACCATTTTATCTCAACTGCGAAATCTCTCTCAGTAAGGCAGGGGCTGCAGTGCCAGTCAGATTCCAGAGCCTTCCTCTGCACCTCGGGCATGAGAATATGATGAGCAGGGAATGAAACGAGGCCTTCTGAGAGAGGCCAAATGAGAGACAGCCAGGGTCAGACAGTTAGACCGATTTGCTAAAACCCAGGTAGGCGGGGCCTATTTTGGGAACTGGATGTGTCTGGGAGAATCTGAGAATATCTGGAATGGCACTGTGCTTTTCATTCAGATTTGAGGAATAGTGCTGGACTATGATGGGGACCAATGAATGTTGCTGGATTAAGGAGAACATGCAAGAAATCCAGGAGGCCTCTTGGGGAGCAGAGTGGTCAATATCTTGGGAACTGGCAGGTGCCCGGAATCAGGACCAAAAGAGCACAGAACTGCAATGGGAAGGTCCATAACCAACTGGTAGTTGAGGCAGATACGAGCATCTAGGCTGAGGATATGATCAGAGCAGACAAAGTGGCACAGAAGCTGATAGAAAGAGAGCAATGGGTACTTCAAAGAGAGACACCAAAGACCCAGAGGAGGCCACAAGAATAGAGGTTTCTTTCTCCACTACAGTGAAGGAAAAATGATTGCTTTGGGGAAGAAGATGCCACCTTCATAAAAGAAAAGAGAGTGGGAAAGAAACTATGAAAGATTTAGCATCGAGTTTACAGTAACTCTAAAGAAGACTCAGGTATGTGTAACTGATGAGATCAAGTGACCTCTTGAATTCAGCTTTATCAGAACATCTGCTATCAACCAGAATGGGCTCAGAAACGCAGTGTCAGGAACCATTAATATGCAAATGGACATACATTTAGGACATATACATAAGTGAAATAAACAGGTCGCAGATGTGTAAATACCATATCTTTTCTCTAATATGGGAAACTGAAAATGTAAATGAATTCTAAAATGTATGTTAGATATTGTACAATATAAACTATTCAAAGGAAAATGGGGTAGGGGTAAGTAATGAGGGGAAAGAAAAAATTGTGATGGTAACAAAAAATGGAAACAAAGCTTATGTATATAGGGGTGGAGGGTTATAGGGTGGGTAGGGGAATGGGAAAAAAATGAAAATCAAGTCATATCATTACTGTTACAAATTGTCAATACTGAATGTGATCATGTCACACTTTCCTTATGGCTCAAGATGGTGGCATTTGGAGAAGTGAGCAAGGAGGAAAAAGAAAGGACATTTACTAGTTTTTTGTTTTAAGGGAACTTTCTTGCGTGTTGCCTATAGTTCATCCACTAGGTAGAAATTAGCCTCATGGCCACATTGAGCTTCAAAAGAAGTCAAGAACTATAGACTTCACTTAGGAGTTAAAATTCCTACTCTTTTGGAATAAAGGCAAAAAAGAGGTAAGAAATCTACCATAGGGTCCTGGATGTATGACAATATAAAGAGAGAAATTTTGACAATTTTTAGATCATGTGGCAATTCTTTAGTATTTCATAATTTCTCCCATGTTTGCCAAAACTGAATGGCAAGGGATAACATATAATGTGATGACTGTCATGGTGCTTCCTGTAACATTAGACATTTGAAAACAAAATTAGAAATGGTACCTCTGAAGGCTAAGCACTCATGAAAATCTGCATTTGAGATTCTAATTTTTTAAACCATTACACAGAAAAAAGAAGCCATTTAGTGACACAAGCCACATTTTTAATTTAGTTTTGGACTTCCCTTCATTTTTAATTCTATTCTTGGCCTTTCTCTTACTCTTAAGTGATCAATCAAACATAATTTTTCAATAGATTCCCATCTAAGCTGCTAATTTTTCTTCTCTTGTTACTTGAAATTGTTTCTTCTTACTTTTCTCTCTAGAAATTCTACTTTCTTAGAATAAGTAAATACTTAAATTATTATATTCAGTTAAAATGTTTTACTAGGTGTGATCACAAAATATCACAAATGTTTAAATTTCAAATAATTATTACAGTAAAATACACATGCCACTACTCAGCTTACCTCCCTTATCCTGTTTCAGACACTCATGTCCTATATCATTCTAGTCACTTTCGGAGACAGTGCTGGATGTTTCCCTTCATGACTGTCTTTAGTTGTACTGTCATGGCTGCTTCCAAGTCCTGAATTGATATAAGATGTTTAAAACTCACAGTCTTTTTAAGTTTATGGAATGGCCACCACATGTTGCATAGCACCAGATCTGATGGATACAGAGGGTGGAAGAGGATGCATGGTAACCTTTTTATGAGCCTTTCCACTTGATGGCACTTGGTGGTGGCAGAGGTCACTGTATTTTTGATCAGCTCTTCTAAAGATATTCAGAGAGGAGTGTTTCCTAAACACTTTTCAAAGCAGCAAGAATATTGAGGTAACTGTTCAAAGTGAGGGTGGTTACTTTACTGGGATTAAAGGTAATTCATCTTTTACCATATCTTTTAAATTTAAAAATGTATCATCTATTTTGATCACACTTCATACAACCTTATTGATGATGAAGAAAAGGTATCATCTGTTTGAAGTGTATGTTAATACTTATAAGAAACCATCAAGTTGTGAGGGAAAGAAATGACAGAAGAGTGATTGCCAGCAATTCAGCTTCTCTGAGGCAAAGGGCCTAGCATCTGAAAACATCACTGCAGAGAGGAACTGAAGTGAGTGGAGGGCACACAACCTCCAAAGAACTGACAGAAGGGAAGACAACAGGATTAAGTGATACAGAAGAAACAGCTCACACTGGCTTGGTCTGAAGAAGGCAGTGCAGAGAGGAGCTGTGTAGCCACAAAAGGAAACCAGTGATATCCTCACAGAGAAATAGAGTGCTCACCCAGACCAGGAGAATCTTTCACAATCAAAGGCAGCAGTGAGAGCACGAACCACTCTTTCCCCAGTGATCCCCCAGAGTCAAGGATAGTGAGTGATGGTGGAGCAATGGCCCAACACACAGTCCTGAAGAGATGGGGGGAGTGAGGTCACCATTTTATTTAGGAAGGACTCCAGCTTGAACCTCAGGCCAGGACGGTTCCAGGGCCACTCCACTGCTAATGTGCTAGAGTAGAATATGGAAAGTGCAGCTGAGTCAAGGGTGAAGCTGGCAGCTGGGCAGAAGACAGGGGAGAATTCCACTGAGAATGGGCTAAAATCACTCAGACTCTGCTCAGGTGGCTGGGAAACTCATTCTCCCCATTACAGACCTCTACACCTGACACTGTTTGGGGCACAGAATGACGTTGGTCCTCCAAAGACACATACTTCTTGGAGTTCTGCTCCTTCCTAGGAACTCAAAAAAATGTGCCGTGAATTCTAAACAATTGAAATTTATTTTCTTTTTAAACTCTCTCTTATTGACTGTAATATTCTCTCATTTGTACCCCTCCTACTTTTACCTACAGCTCTTTACCTAAACATTTTCTCATTTGCAGTTTTACTTTTCTCTGCTTTCTACCTCTTTAGCTGACTCTCTTAATCCTTTTCTATAATATTTACATCAGGCCTATAGGATTGCTTGTGGTATGATCAGACTCTGTGGCAAAGCAGTTGGGAATCACATATGCAGTGGCTCACTGGAATATCTAACTGGTGTTCCCAGTGGACATTTTATTTTTTATATGTTTCTTGAGTTATTTGGGAGTGTGAGGTCACTTATTTTTGAATATATTTTATATATTCGTATATATATATAGTCAAATTTGTAGAACGGTATTTTCATTGACTGACTTCTCTTCCTCATCAAGAGAATAAACGATGCCTTTGACATAGAGCCCAAAGTGACTGGTGGGCGTATCTTTTTTTTTTCCCAAGACTTTCCTACACCCTTTTTATTTGAAACACAAAGAAGTGCTCCTCTTTCTGTAATGGCAAATGACTCAAATAATACTGAACATGAATGATTGACTGAAACCAATTATTTTTTAAAAAGCAAAAAAGTAACAGTTATATGTACAAAAGGTACCTGGAATCCTTAAGTTGATTCTGAAATGAGTTCATAAAATCTGTGGTGAAACCAGAACATTCCCCCCTGTTTTGGAGAAGGGTTGTAGCACAACATTCAGTCAGCTGGGGATGGATAGGTAGAGGTGCCTGTACATAAATTTCAAGTTAGTTTTGCATGTGAAGAATCATCCAGATTTTCCCAAGACTGAATGGGCAGTCCCGTGGCTTTCTTCCTTTTCCATATTCCCAACAAGGCTACATGAAGTTCAGCTCTTGATGAGCCACTTACAAGAGCAGTTCCTTAGGAGCCAACATGACAGGTGGTTCAATTTCCCTATGAGAAACAAATCTGGCCACCTACAGCAAAGTATCAAAACTGACAAGTCCTTCTTTCCTCCTCCTGATTATGTACAACATCTCCTTTCAAGACTATTATCCCCGTCACACTTGTTCCTTCACAAATCTAAACCGTGAGGTGATATGAAGGAGATCAACAGCAAGAAAAAAAAAATTCAGAACTGAAGAAAACTGGAAGGTATACAATGCACCCACAGAGCATCTCAAAATCCCAGCTACAGTACAGTTCAGTGCACTGCTATAATCCTTAGATAATTGCAGCTTTAATGAGTTCTTTCTTCTTTCTCATTCAGGTGGTTATAGGGCACCAAATACATACTGGGCAAGAAACGATGCCTGTGACATAGAGCCCTAAATGACTGGTGGGTGCATCTTGACTTTATTCACTCAGAAATGGGAATGGACAGTTAGAGTTGACAGGATTCACCTGTCTCTTACCCTCCACGGTGCTTCTCCAGGTAAGTGACTTTTCTCACCCTCAGGTGTTTTCCTTTTCCCTACAGCACTGTGCTGTTCGCTATTCCCAGGGCTCACTGAGGAGGCCAGTTAGGCCTCATTCTTCCCATCTGATCTCCAGAGTCACATACTTTCATCACTTCATTAGTTCCTGATTGATAGTCACCTTCTCCAAAAGACGGGAGGAGAGAGAAGAGGACTCCTATAATTTAAAAAAAGATACACACATCTATATATCTATCTACTTATTAAATTCTCAGATATCCAGCAAAAAACACCACAGAACTGTGGGTCAGGGATTTAGCTCAAATGGTACCGTGACTGCCTGTTAAGTTTGATCCCCAGTAACACACACACACACACACACACACACACACACACACACACACACACACACCCTAGAATTTTAAAGATAATGGAAAAAAATCACATATAAAAGTAAGCCAATTAGAATCAGAGCAGACTACTCAGCACACATCCTGAAAGCCAGAAGAGCTTGGAGTGAAGTATTTTAAGGCCTAAGGACAAAAAATTTCCAATCTAGATGAACTCACTCAGCAAAGCTATCTTTTGAAGTAGATGGAGAAATAAAGAATTTCCATGAAAAACATCAGCTCAGAAGGTGTATGAGTGCTGAACCAGCTCTAGAAGAAGTAATCAATAATGTTCATGACAGAAACATACAATTGGACACACCTAAACACACAGAGGAAACTAGTGAGGTCAACAACAACAACAAAAAAAGCACAGAAAAATGAAACAAACAATATATGAAGAGACAAAGAAGACAATTACAGTAAATAACCAATTAATAATAACCAATTAGTAATATTGATAGATATAGTAATATCTATCAGTGTTAATGGCCTCAATTATCTAATCAAAAGACAGAATGGTAGGATGTATCAAAGAATAGAACCCAAAATCTGTTACCTTCAAGAAACCCATCTAATCCTAAAAGATACTCATAAAATTAAAAGATGAAAAATGTTTCATGCATCAAGACCACGCCAAAAAGGCAGAGTGGCCATCCAATGTCAGACATGGTAAACTTCAAGTTAAAATTGATTAAAGGAGACACAGTCACTACATACCAGTTCAAAGAACAATTCAACAAGAAGAAATAACATTAATAAACATATATGCACCAAAAACTGGAGCACCCGCCTTTGTAAAAGTACTGAAATCGAAAGATCAGCTAAACACAATTATAATTAAGACAATTATTACAGAGGATTTTAACATCCTACTCTCATAAAGAAAAAGTTTATCCAGACAAAAATGTAATAAAGAAATTTGAGAGATGAACCACACACTTGAACATCTGGACTTCATAGATGTGTGTAGAGTATTCATTCTTTTCAGCAGTACCTTGTACCTTTTCCAAAATAGATCACATTTGTGTCCACACAGTCTGCTTAAATAAATATAAAAACACTGAAATCACACCATCATACTGTACAACTACAATACAATGAAAACAGAAATCCATAACAGAAGAAAATTTGGAAGAGGCATTAATGCCTGGAAAATTAAAAATGGGTCACAGAATAAGTAGAAGATGAGATTAAAATTTTTCTGAAAGTTAGTGACAGTGACTGACAACTCAACAAAACCTTCAGGATACTTTGCAGACAGTTCTAAGAGAAAAATTCATTTCACTTAGTAGACGCATTAGGAAAGAGAAGAAGCCCAAATAAATACCCTTGTGAGAAATCTTATGAAGATTGAGAAACAAAAAACTGCTCCCAAAATGAAACTAAGGAGAGAAATTATAAAGGTAAGAGCAGCAATCAAATGAAAAAGACTTAAAAAATTATAAAACAAATCAGCAAAGTAAAGAGCTGGTCCTTCTAAAGAATAAATAAAACAGACAAGCCCTTAGTAAGACTCACCATGAAAAAGAGAAAAAAGACTTGCATAAATGCAATTAAAAATTAGAAAATGTGAAATCACAAAAAAAAAATACTGTCAGAAGGCAGAAGATACTTTCATATGCAGTTTTTTTTTCAGTTTGGTACTATGAAGAATGCTGCTGAGAACATTTGTATATTGTTCTTTTCATAGACACATGTTTTCAATTCTCTTGAGATATTGAACATTGTGTTTACTATTTCAGGGAGCTTCTGAATAGTTTTTCAAAGTGGCTATAATAGTCTGCTTGGGTCACCTTAACAAAATAGCACAGACTGATGCTTTAAACAGCAGAGATTTATTTCCTCGTAGTTCTGCAGTTTACAAGTCCAAGATTGAGACAGAAGCAGTTTTGTTTCCTCTGAGTTCTCCCTCCCTCCTTGGATTAGACATCACCTCCTTCTCTTTTTGTCTTCATGTGGCCATTTTCCATGTATGAATTTACCCTTGTTGTTTTCTGCATCCAAATGTCCAATTCTTATAAGAACATTTGCTGCAATGTCCCCTCAGGCCCACCCTGAGAGTCTTGTACCACCCTAACTACCTCTTTCACAGCCCCTTCTCTATACACAGTCATTCTCAAATTAATTGGTGCAGGGCTCCCACATATGAATTTTGAGGTTAACAATTCAGTCATAAGATGGCTATTTCTTTAAAATTTTACTAGAAATATGTTTATTGTAAAGTTTCCACATTCTGGGAAAGATTTGCTCTTCTGTGGTTTTTAAATTATAATTATTCTAATAAGTGTAGTATGCTGTCTTCTGGTTTTAAATTGCATAATTAGTCCTTAGACTAATGATGTTGAATATTTTTCGTATGCTTATTAGGCATTAGTATATTATCTTTGGTAAAGTATTTAAGTTTCCCACCTACTTTTAAACTGGTATTTAGCCAGCAAAATGATATTTCAGTCTTTCTCTGAAATGCTTTAAATGACAAAGAAATGCCTCCAAGGGCTAAGTGAAGAAACCACTATAATATATGAAGAACTCAACACATGAAAGATATGAAAATCACATTTAAATATTCTGTAAACACTGCTATAATTACTAATTAAATCAACATTTCCTTATATCTCCAAACATTTGGTCCAGGAGATACAGAGTGGGCCTGAAACTTGCAGATATTCAGAAGCCCTCTCTCAGTCTAGGAACATTCCCCTGGCTAAGAACATTTTTCTTATTTCTCTTCACATTTTATATGTAATTTTACCATTTATGTAACACTGGAAGAACTTGTTTCCCTACCAGAATCTCTAGATAGAATTTGGAAGCTGAGATGTCTATGTGTCCAATTTTGCTTAACAGATATTTGTTTATTGTAGTACAATATTGGACAATACTTTGTTTTTTAAAAAATAAATTATTAATGAATTGATTGGTAACATCAATAATTTCAAGAAAGAAATTATAAATAAATATGGATTCCTGCTTTTAAAAGAAAACACAATCTCACATGTATTAATTGTTTTAAGGTCAATAAATTTTAAAGTTTTCCACCCCTCTGTTGGATGCCCATTCAGTATCACTGTTATATATCTCTATGTTAGTCCTCTCGTTTTATTTATGATGCAGTTAAGATGAAAATGAATCTATTACTTCCATCAGTCTCCTGAATCTGCAATTTATTGGCATTGAAGTTTGAGACTCACAGTCTAGACATTGCGAAATTGGGATACAGTCAGGTGTGTCCTTAAACATGATACAAAGTAATTCTTCAAATAAGGGAAGCGGACTGCTAAAAATTTCATGATATAAGATACCAATGTTTTGTTTCTTTTTTTTGTATTTACCACTCTATACCCACAGCTAGAACAATAACTAGCATGTAGTATATACTTAAATTGTTTATGTAGTTGATTAATATTGTCATTCTTTCTAATAGTTCCTATTTCCAACCCACCAGAAAGCCCTACCAAATTTACCTAAGTCTGTGTTTTCCTCAGGATTTGAGAAGTTTTCAAGTAATATTTCACCAAATAGATCTCTGGCTTGGGCTACTTCTGCATCCTCTTTTTATACTGAAAAGTTTTAAGTATGGTCTTTAACCATGTTCTACAGTCACTGCATGTTTTGTTCATAACTTCTTTCTGTTTTTTACTGTGCAAGTATTATCCTTAGCAGCCTTGTCTTCAAGTCCGAAATTCTGTCTTCTGCCTGGTTCCCTCTGTTTATAGGGCTTTCCACTGACTTGTTTTTTTTAAATTCATATATTGAGCTTTGTCATTTCCAAGATTTCAGTTTGGTTCTCTGATGAATTATGGACCCTTGGAGGCATCATGCTACTTGTCTTTTCATACTTGTTGAGTTTCTGTGCTGATCTTTGTGTCCAGCTTTCTGTCAAGAGCTGAATCCCCAGAACCACTCAGACAGGGGAAAACAATCAATCATATTGATTATGATGACACAAAGACAAACCAGCTATGGAAACACAGTAAAAATGAACTAAAAGACACAAGTAAACACTATTTATAATAGAAAAGAAAGAACAATTATGTAGAATAAATCAAAAGGTTAAAATATATAAAGGTTAAATTTAGATATAAAGAAGAAATAATGATAATGGAGGTAGGGGGCAGGAAAATGGGGAACAAACATGATTTAAAGGAAAAGGAATATAGAGTAAAAAGAGGAGGAAATAACGAGAAGTAAAAAATTCAATTAAGAATAAAGAGAAAAGGGTCAGGGATTTAGCTCAGTGGTTCCAGCCTTGCAGGTGAAAGGGCCTGACTTTGATCCCAGTAACCACATAAAACAACGCCAGGTGTGGAGACTCATACCCACCAGCAATCAGTATCACGTACCACAGTGCTGGGTGTGGTGGCACATGTCTGCAATCCCAGCACTTGGGAGGCAGAGACAGGAGGACTGCTGTGAGTTCAAGGTGGAGCTCACGGCCAGCCTGAATTACAACAGTGAAACTGTGAATCAAAACAACAACAACAACAGCAATACCCACCCCCCAAAAAAAACCCAAACCAAAGAAAAACACACAAAACAAAGAAAGAGAAATAAAGAGGAAAGAAAATTAGATAAAAGCAACAGAATCAAACAGTGACAGAAAAGAAAAAGAAAAACATCGAAAGAGAAAAAAGACAAGGGGCTGAGCCCTAGCAAAACAGAGAGAGAAAAAGAAGATGAAAAAGAAAAAGAAGAAGAAGGAGGAGGAGGAGGAGGAGGAGGACGGGAGGGGGAGGGGGAGGAGGAAGGGAGGGAGAGAGGCAGGGAGGGAGGGAGAAAGAAGGGCTGGAGTTGTAGCTCAGTGGCACAGCAGCTGCCTGACAAGCATGAGGTCCTGAGTTCAATTCCCACTACCCAAAACAAAAACAATTAAAGCAAATCCAAATTAAGAAAGAAGAGTCTGATAAATTGCTCCATGCTTCAGGTGTTTGAGTATGGAAGGTTTCTTTCAGGACCAGCAATTCTGAAATCCAGGTGTGAAGTGGAGTTTATGAATCACATCTGGGGTCCATCGTGTTTTCTCTTTATTCCCACTGAACAGGGAATTGACAGGTAAACAATGACTCCTGTCTTTGCTTTCTCAACCGGGCGGGACTAGTCAATGTTCTATTCCGTGATTCAGCTGTATTCACTCCAGAGTCTTTTAGTGTTTCTTTTTTTCCTCAGTTTTTACACTCTGAGTCACTTCTGTCCCTAACTAGCTTGGGACGTACTGAGGGTGAGGAATACTAACAAAACCCGGGTCTGTTCTGGAAGTGTGCCGTGAAGGGAACTAAGCATATCTATTGGACTCGACCCTCGAGCTCTCACTCCCAGGCTCCTCAGAGAACCACACATGGTGGGCCTTGCTCCTCATCACAGAGGGTCAGGCTGTGACCACTCTACCCTCCTCAGCCTACTCCTCTTGCTGCTTAACGTCACACAGTGCCTGTGACTATCCCTTCTCCTTCTCATACCTACCTCTTGTACTGGCTGTCTTCCACTCAGTCACTGGGCAGGGTGTCCCCTGCTACCCTGGAGTGTGGTTCTTGGGATTTCTGATTTCCTGGAGTAGCTCAGACCCAAACATTGAGTGCCCACTCAGCATGGCTCCTGGTATAGCACTCCAAATATGTGCATTTTGCTTCTCACCTGTGCATTTTGCTTCTCACCTGGCCTGACGAGAGCAGAGGTACTTTCAGACTGAATCCCCACACTAGATTCACTATGGATCACTCCGCGTTCAGGCTGTGTGGCCACTGTCTATGATTAGAATGCCTGGCCCTTTTCTAGGGTGTCTTCTTCTTGTGGAAGAAGGCATGTGTCATTTTGGACTATTTAGTTCTTTATTCTATATTGTATTTCTGTTTCTCATGATTATTGCCTTTTTGAGCTCTTTCTTGATTCTCAGATATCTTCTTTTTTCTTCCTGACAACATAGTCATCATTTTTGTTGTTTTCTTTTTAACCATTCACTCTTCTCACTTGTAGGTAGATTCAAGAGAAGAACATTTGTATTCCCCCAAGTGACTCTGTGGTGTGCTTAGGGAGCATATTATGTGATTACTAAATAGAAAAAAAATTATGGACCTGAACAAGTTTTGAGATTTGTCTGTTATTGTTTCATATTATTAACAAAATTACTAATATAATCTTCATATGTGTCTGTCTATTTTCAGATAGATAGATATATGTATGAATGTTTGGTTTTAAACTTTTAAATATTTAAATGTCTAGAAAAACATAGAAACATATTAGTTGCAAATATCCAAAAGTCAATAAAACTTCCATAAACATCATATGAGATTTGCAAAATATTATATCAAACTGAAAGAAAAATCAGCCCAAGCAGAAAGACCTATCACAAGGCTTTAATGGAGATAAAAGCTGCCAGGCTATCTCAGGCCATGGTGAAAGAGGGCACTGGGCAGTGGAGTGGGCTTTTTATGGGGACTGGGTGTTTGGGAGAGCATTGTGGCTGATCGGGATTGGCCTGCTCTTGGTGGGAGGTTAGGGAGCTTACTGATAGGCTGCCGTTGGTGTGTGTAGGAAAGAAAGCCATTTTGGATCTGGCACAGTTTAGAAGTCCTGTGATAGGTGGTGACTCCAACATGAATATCTTTCTTAATAATTTTGGTTAATTTAGTTTCAGACACACTTTTCAATTGTATTTCATCTCTTTAAATATATTAGTAATAATAACTAATGGAACAAATGGAAGTATTCCATTTCATCTTTTAAAAACACATATCTAAATTTTTATTAAAATTAAAACCTTTCACTTTAGTCTTTCTTATGTTCCTTGGTAACTATGTTCTTCTTGATTGTATTTATTTATAAGATTTTTAAAATTAGGAGCATGACCTGGTGAAATTAAATTTTAAATGAAAATGTACTCTTGCTTTTATTTTAACATGCATAGTTCTCTAATATTGTTAAATTTGCAATTAAGTTTAAACATTTCCCACCTGAAAATTGTCTCTAATTCCTAGAATATATTTGAAAGAGTTACCTTGAATAAAAAAGGCTCCTGGGGAAGACAGTCTTTCAATCTGAGTAGCTGTCAAGCCAGGATTCTAAGGCTTGGGCTCTTTGTCTCTTTAGCCTTGTAATAGCTGCATATTCTTATGTTGTTTATTTGTAAATCTATATTCCTTTTCACTGGTTAAATTCACTACTCAGCAGGAATGTTAAACCTAATTAAGCAATAGTTAGATGTGGAATTTAAGTTAATTGTCTGTAGTAGCTCAGATATAAAGAAGGAGGTCACTTGACCTTTTGTTCCTGCAAAATACAACTGACCTTTTAGCACTACAATTTCCCAGTTGACCTGGAGACTTATGCAAGAAAGAAAAGAAATGAAAAGGATTAAAAAGGCTGAACTTCATTATGCTTCCTACTCTAAAATTTTCTGGAGTGTAGTATAGAATTTTATTCTCTAGTCAACTGAGGATATGTAGTTCCCTTAAGGAGATAATGTAAACTTCTAATAACATGGGAAACTTACTACTTAATTTCCTTTTACAACATTGTCCCCTAGTATTCAATTTTATTTCACTAAGTCAGAAAATGTGTATTTCTGTTAAAAACAAGTTAAGTAATCTACAAGCTTATTATTTCAAGATCTCTTCTACTAAATGAGCAATCTCTGTGGTTAGTTTTCCCCCAGTGAAGGACTGTTGGATTCTGTCTTGTTACATAAATATTCAAGAACCCAAGACAGGGCCTTTTTCTTACATTACTACAGATTGAATGAAAAGCAGATAATATTTTAAAAAAATACTTTGACCCTGAGTCATTCAAAGCTTTTGTTGATTAGCACTAAACCTAAGTTTTTAGTTAAACTTCATTACATGAATTAATTTATGTGTGTAGGAGACAGGAATATTCATCTTTGCAAACAGGAGATATTTTTGTCTTCATTGATCTGACCAGATAGAAAACATGTTGCATTTTTTCTAATAATGTTCAATGTATCTTGAGCCCTTTCTTTAATCTTGGAGGGATTCTGACAGGTTTGGCCAGAAAACCAGAAGTGCCCATCTCAAGAGGTGCAAGCAGCTGGCAAAGGTTCTCTCCTCCACTCTTGCATTTCCCATTAGAGAGTTGGAGCCTTTCAGAGTCTGAGGGATTTGGCTCTGGGCAGATGCATCCTGCCAATTCTCTGCTGAAATCTAATTCACAGCGGAAGTTTTCTGGGTGCCTAAATAAAATCCTGTGTTAGGTCTATTTTTAGAAATTGTCCTAAGCACTATAATTTCTCTACAAATTTCTTAGTCTTATGCAGAAACGAGGAAGATAATGGAAAACAAAGCTCTTGAGTATTTTTGTGACACTTGGGGGGAATGAAGAATGTAAAATGAATACATAAGTATGCCATTCCCTTTAAAATAGGTTATGGTCATTTATTTTATTAACTAATACTATTTCCTAAGAAGTAAGAATTGTTCTGGTGTCAAGATACTCTGTTAATAGTGAAAGTGAAAGGTTATATTTAAGATACAGCTGTTACAGTAATATTTGACACAAATGTCCTTGGAAAGAGCACAAATGATAAAAGTCTGCTTCATAAAATATAGAACAGCGTATGGTAGAAGTGAGTTTTATTAGGACCTTTATTTAACCTAATAAATAAACCCATCAATTTCTTATTTAGTGTCAGTACCCTTATCAGGGAAAGGGGAACTTTCCTGCATATGATCTGCATAGGAGTTTTTGGTCTGGGGATACCATTTCCAATTTGAGCAACAATTTTTGTATTTGCTGAAAACATTCAGATTTATATAAAAACATAAATATATGCTTCTATATTTTGATAAATATTATCATTTAAAATAATTTTATAAAGCATGTGGTCTACCAGAAAAAGTCAGGACACTGTTGATGCTGTTTACAACACACAGATCTGCCAATTTTTCCTTCTTCTCCGAAAAAAGCCATGTGATCCTCATACAGGGAAATACCTTCCTAAACCCAGAGGAAAGGAATAGAAGATGTAAATCCCAGGAAGATACTGAGGAAATAGGTCCTGTGAGGTGTCTGTTAGCTCATTCCTGTTAGGTAACACATTTTTCTTCTCTAATCTTTCTTTTTCACAACTGTCTCCTTTGTAGGTCAAAGATCACATCTAATTATCTGTTTCTCTATGTCTTCACTCCCTTGTGAAGACTCCTTTTTCATGTAAAACTTATACTAAAATACTGTAAACTGCTTTTGTTTGGTTAATCTGTTGTTAGAGGGGCCTCATCCAGGAATCTTGGGATTTCTTTTCTTCCTCCACAGCATAAAAACACATCAGCTGGATGTGGTGGCTCCTGCTTGTAGTCCCAGTTCTTGGGAGGCAGAGGCAGGAGGATTGCTGAGAGTTCAAGGCTGGCCTGGGCTGCATAGTGAGTTCAGAGTTAGCCTGAACTACAGAGGGAGACTTTGTTTCAAAACAACTGAAAAACAAAACCAAACCAAACCACATCAAAGAAATAAACTGTGACATAGACTCCACCCACCCAAAGATTTAAATTATTACCGAAAAATTTAAAGAACCTTTCAGATCCTCTTGGATCCTATTCATCAGCTTCTTGGGACACTTCTGGTGCTGTGGGGTCGCTCCCCTCACTCCCCTCTCACCAGAATCTGGGCAACATTCTGGAGCCAATCCTCCTTCTTTTGCCTCAAGGGAAATAAAAATCAGAATAACAAAGACCTGGGAAATCTCAAGCTCTAGGCCAGAGCACAAGCATGTTAGATCCCATAGCCTGACCTCCAGTAGTAAACTTTTCTTCGCTCCAACTTCATTAAAGGCTCACACATTGGGACTACGTGCCATGCATGTTATTAAATAGAATGAGTTCTGGGAGGCTCCTGCCTTTTACAGTCTCTGAGATAACTTAGCCCCAGTTGGTCATTTCCGATGGTCACATCCAACAATGGGAAGCACAGGGGCTAGTGTGCACACCTTCTCAGTCTAAGAGCCTGCCGTTCACCTGCCATCTTGGCACTGCTCTTCGTCTCCCCCGTGCCACTTTTCTGTTTCTGTTACCACAGACTGCACCCCCTGTGCAGGCTTTCATCGCAGCGGTGAAGGTGACTGACTTTTCTTTTGTCATTGGGTCCACACTTGCGGTCATGCCCTCGCAGCTCACAGGAAGAAGAAATGTGTCTCTCACGTGTGTCCCACCCAGTATCATTATCTTCCATTTTTTAATTCATTACTGCTAAAGATTATTTACACTATTATCAGTGTATGTATAAATGACTAATTAAAATATCATATTAAAAGTCTTTCTCTTTGCTGTATGTATTTCTTGTATATTTATTTACTTCCTGGCTGTTTTGATTATGCTTTTTATTTAAATTCTTTGGTTAAAAAAAGTAATATGCATTTTCTTGCCAAAGTTCTAATGTCCTTCAATTTCATTTCATCTTTTGTTAAAATTAATTCATCTTACTATTTGAACACTATTGACTTTCTGTTATTTGGGCCAATCATCTCGTATTTTGACATTTATTATCTTGTATACATTTTTGGTTTTATGCAGCTTTTGTTCTGCACTTTCACAAATACTTGCCCTTTGCTGGCCATTTTTGTTCACTCTCTCAGTCATTTGATATCTATGTGCTCTACAAGACCTTGCTTTTACACTTTACGCACCTCATATTTCAGGAAAGACAGGATGCTTCCCGTTATTTTGAGTTTGGTACACAGGCCCATTTGCTCTTCCAGCTTCTTTGTCAAGGTTCTCAAATAACTTCCTCATCCTAGTGCCTTTATAATTGTTTAATTGTGGATTTCTCCTTCCTTATTTACTTTTCTCCCTTCCTGAAGAATCAAGGATTGTTCCATAATATTCTGTCATTATTTCCAGGAAGAAAAACATAAATTAGTCCTGTAAATTTTCTATTATTTAGTGTTTAAATGTTAAAATTATTTATAGTGGTGTGAATATTTTGAACTGAAAATTATTTAATGAGATTTATCATTTTGTGAGGAAAATAGCAACATGTCTTTCAAATATAATCATCAACTTTCAAAGCTAGGATACAAGCTTTTACTTGCTTTTAAAATTTATTTGTCCTGAATATTTCATGTGTACATAGATAAATTTATTGTGTATATATCAGTTTTCTGTGTGATGGTTAACAATTTAAAAAATTTGGGAGGACCTTGTGGATCAAAAAAATCAAGAAAAACAATTGGACACATGATAATTAATTAAATAATACACCAGAGAACTCCTTTTACACATATGAGTTTAGTAACAGAATATGGTTCAGTGGTAGAGCATTTAAGTAGTGTTTATGAGGTCCAGAGTTTGTCTCTCGGGTGTGAAGAACATAAATTATTATTATTTTTTTAAGAACATAAATTATTAATAGTCAAAATAGGTAAGAAAAAATATTCTTACAAATTATTTTTAAAAGTTATGTATCTTTTCTCCTTTAATACACAGACACATAATTTTTTTACAGAGTTCTCATTAGGTTTAATGAGAATATAACTAAATATGAAATGAAGTATACAGTGTTATATTCATGTCCTGAATATAGAAGAAACAAGTTTAATAAAATGCTTATAAAAATAACACAGTATCATGCGTTTAAAGCAACACCAAATGATGTCCTGGGATGTCAGTCTCATAACAAAGTGATGCTAGATAGAGTACTTGTCCTTCAAGAATTAAAACTGGCATATGTTTTCTATTTTTAATTTTTAGATTTGGCATCTACTTTAGAATGACATTTGAGAAATTTGAATATGAGAAAAACAACAGTCTTTTGGTATTTTAGAAAAGGTCAATTATTTATAGATATAATAATAATAATTCATTAATTATAAAATTAATTTCATAACTGCAGATAACATTTTTTTAGTTGTAGTTTTTTAAAAGTCAACAAGTTTATTTATTGGTACATTACAAACATAATCTCAAACTCACTATCCTCACAGGAAATTATATTATTTTCTTGTTTCCCTTGGGATTAATAAGAGTAAGAATAGATTATATTCATGACCTGTGAAACCTCACTTCTATTTTGTGAATTATTGGGCTTTATTTTTGTGTTGAACAGACAAACTTGATTTGATTCCATTTTAATACCTCGTGACAGGCATTTGTTTGAGACCCTTTGCCTGGAATATTCCCTACCAAACTACACATGGGAGCTATGAGATGTGATAAAAATTTGAATAACTAAAAAATTATGACAGTAAAAGAAATACTGGTACTAATCTCCCTCAAAATCCTCCTCCTTACCTTGAATACATTTATCCCATCATTCCTGCCACTTAAGCAGTTCTGAAAGCCCTCTTTTTTGACTATCTTTAGCTGTGATGTCTCAGCTGGCCCATGTCCTGAGTAGATTTAAAATATTTATCTTCCATGGTAAATTTGTCTTTGAGGAAGAGTCAGAAGTTGCACACTGCCAGATTTGGTGTATAAGGTGGAAGAGGGCACAATGTAAGATTTTTATTGGACAGAAATTGCCATAAGTGTTTTGAATCAATTAACAACATCTAAGCAACCTTGACATCACAGCTAAAGAGACAGAAGAGGACATCCAGGGCTGCTTAGGCAAGTGGCATGGATGATGTGGAAAGTTTGCAAAGTGCTTTGGGTGGGTGACAATAATGCCTTTTACTGCAATAAATTCTTTAAAAATTTGAACATTCTATGTTCCATTCACACCTCTTATTTCTTCACTTCACTCTGCTCCTTACTCAGAGGTCACCCCACAAGGGGGACCCTCCTTGAGACATCTTTTTATAGAAAGATATTTCTCATTTCATGAGCAGGTCCGATGAGTAGGCCATTATGAATTGGTTGCTAATTGAGGAATTATATATAGTATATACAAACCAATATTCAAAATAAAGCAATGGTCAAAGGAAATTCTACTTTGATGACTTTGCTTTCACTTGCATAACTTCTATGCAGGGCTATAATGTATAACAGAACATAAAACTACAGGATTATATTGCATGCTTCAATCAGCAATCAGTACCATACTGTGGAAGGAGCATGAAAAGGCTGCCAATTGCACAGATTTCTGCATCATTAGTCTGAATTTGGCCTGTAAGTCTGAGCAATGATTGGTAGTTCTGAATGACAACTAGGTTGTTAAATAAGTAGGTTGTTAAATGAGGAATATTTATAATAACAACTTTCCTTTGCATTTACTATCATGGCCTTTCTATATGATACTTTGCATTTATTATTGATAGAGTGTATATAGATTTATTTTATGTATATGTATTATTGAGATCTCCATTAGTAGGTGAGTTCCTGAATACATCTTTACCTAGTTTAATAGTGCTCACTAATTGACATTAATTAATACAATTTATTTAATAAAAACTTCAATTTGTTTAAAATAATGCCTAATTTTAAGAGAAGAATGATTCATACTGTCTTAGTCAATCTCAGTGCTGACAATAGCAGACATCCAAAAGTTAAGAAAAAAAAATTACTTTAGCCCCCAGTCCATAGATGTTTGACTCCAAAGTAGGGCAGCATGGCAGAGGGGCATGGCAGAAAAGAAAGAGGTCATGCGCAGTCTGGCAGCGCTACCTGGAAAAGGGGCTCAAGGGGAGAAGGAGGGAAAAAAACTTCTAGGCCACACACGTCAGTGCCTCAGCTCTTCCAGCCAGGGTTGACCTCCAAAATTACATTTAGCTGTAAGCATCATGCCTTCCGTGATCTGATCTATACCCCATATCCCCATCTCTGAGGGTTGGAGGCTTTGGTTGAGATATCTAGATATGAATCATAATACATATTCTAATTTTTATTAAGATCTATCAATTTGTCAGCCATTAGTAACTACATGATGGCCAATGCCTCAAAAGAGTATTAGGAATACCTTTGTATATCTGTCTAATACGTGATATATTATTTTTTAATGCTTTCACTGAGAATAAATTATTAGCAGAGTTAGATATGCATAAGTTCTAAATTTTTTTAAAAATAGCAGCTCTATAGAAGGTTCTCAACAAGTTCTGTTTTGTCTTTGCTTCATTTTTGGTAACATTGTACTTCATTTTCATATGAACTATTTATCACTGTCATAGTCTCGAAACTTTCTATAAATTTTATAGCAAACCTAAACTCTTAAAAACTAATTCAACATGAGTTGATATATATACAAAATGATGTGGAAGATGAACATGCTTAAGTCCAAGAACACAATTTATGTCAGTTTAAGACAAAAAGGTGAAGCACATGAAGAATTGGAAATTAATAGTCCACAAATTGACCATTTGGAGTTTGTACTGAGAAAATAATTCTAATTGTGCTAGGTTAATATGAAGAGCTAAATCCAATCGCTAAAATCTGAGCATAAAATATTTTAATTATTTTCTAAATTCATCTAACCAGTAATTGGATAATGCGAAATGAAGTCCTGTTAGCACTCAGTTAATTGCTTGAAATCAATGGTAATAATTTTCATGCAATTTTGCATAAAATAATTAGCATGATTATTATATCTACAATGACCTTGAGGATAAGACTAACTAAAGTTATTTCTCACGTTTTAAGTGATGGGAAAGTTTATCAGTAGAGCCTGAGCCACTCTATCAAGGATAGATGTAAATTCACGTGGATAAATTGCTTTTGATCTTAGTTCTACTAGGTTGATGATAGCATAATTTTTTTTCTAACAGTTTCAAAACTTGAGGTCAGTGTAGAGTCTACATTGGAATATGACCTTTCATGTCTTATCTTGTGGCTTTAACAAATAAGTTTTACTGAGATAATATCCACTTATAAGAAGTGCAAGCAATATGACTGTAGCTTTTGGTACGCTTTTTAATGACCACCATGATACAGATATAGATCATATCCACAAAATAAAAAATCTTCTTTAGTCCCCTCCAGTCAATCTTTTCCCTATTTATTGCCTCGATTCCCAGACTAGGCAACCACTGAACTGTTTTCTTTAATAGATCGGATTTCTCTTTTTCAGAGTGTTATACATATGAAGTTACATAGTATATTAGCTCTTCCTTTGCTCACACAGAGTATTTGACATCTGTAGCTTAGAGGGAGAGATATTTGATTAGGCTAATGGCATCTGAGATTTGAGTGATACTCAGAGGGCTCCAAACTGGAAACCTCATAGAAAAACTCCTCACTTCATGACAGCCAGGAAGCAGCGGACATAGACAAAGTGCCCAAGTTGAGAAGACTGTGAACCAGCTATAGTTCTCAAAATGACATTACCGTGACCAACCTCCTTCAGTGACACCCCCTCCTGTAAGCCTATCAAGGTAGCATCATAGTCTTGTTATCCTGTCAGTAGTGCATTAATCCAGTATGATCACCATCAAGATTACCCTGCACAAACAGTACGTACTCCTTCATGTCAGCCTCTTCCATTTGGCACAGTATTTAGATGACTCGAAAGAGTTTCAGTACCTGCATTTCACCAGCGAAAACCTCCAGGAACTTTTCAGTTTACATGACATCAAACTGCTTTACTTTATTCGTGATATTAGCAGATAATCTTGTGTGATGTTTAATTTTTTGATAGAAACCTGTTTTGAAAGTGAAGAACTCCCCTTTATTTTCTATCTTAGTAAGAAAGTTTATGACAGCATGCCCTGAAAAATTTCAGATGTTTTTTAAGCATCTATTGGAATAATTTTCTAATTAGTCCCATTTGATGAATTGATAAAAATTCTTGGAGTACTTGCAATCAATGGTCAAAGTTCTATCAATATTGTTATTTTAAAAAAGTAATTTTAGCCATTTTAGTCTGAATTTGTGTATGCAGCTATGTACACAGTATATTGGTAGAGCCCCGGGGTTTAAATTTGCTCCTTTCTGTTTTGCTTAAAACTTGTTAGAAATTATTTTCAAAAGTGAACTAACCACTTATAGATCTTCCTCTTGAGGTGCCTGCTGAATTTATCAGTTTTAAAAATTAAGCTGTCATTTTCCTGTAGCTGCAGGTGTTAGTGACATATTATGGACATCACTCTTCTGGTTCGTGTGCCTGTTACAAGTATAGTCTTGCATTTCATTGCTTTTCTATTAATTTTCTTAACGATAGTTTTGAAGTGACATATGCTTTTAGTTTTTATGAAGTCCAATCTATCAGTTGTTTCACCAATTAAAAGTAGTGCCTCTTTGTCTTTCTTAAGAAAATTCTGCTAGTTCCAGGTTAGAGACTTTGTTTCATTTGTTTTAACTTTAATGTCTTGGCCTATGATCTGCATCCAATTTTGATGAATAGTATAAAGAAGGGTGTTTTGGTCAGATTTTTCATTGGTGAGATTCTAAGCTGACATTCAGAACTGATGGGGGAGAGGTTGATTTAGGCATATGGTTTCATAGAGTTCAGTCCCTAGTTGGCTAACTCAAAGGCAGAAATGCCATGGGAAGAGGGACCAGCAGGGCAAGCTGTTCACCTCATGGTGCCATGTAGCAAAGAGAGAGAAGGAGACACAGACAAGAATATATCCTTGTTGGTCTTGTCTCCAGTGACCTACCATTTCCAAGCATGACCCATCTCCAGACGACTCATCAGTGGACTAATTCACTGATGAATATAGTTCTTTCACAATCAGTCACCTTGTGGAAGCTACATCAGGATACTGGGGGATAGTTTAGATCCAAACGTCACACAGGAATGGACTTCATTTACTTCTCTATGGATGTTTTATTGCTCCTCTCCCATTTATAAAAAGGCTGTCCTTTCTCCAAGTGCTCAGGTATGTTTATCAAAATCATTTGACTAGATATTTGTGATGTTATTTTCTATCCTGTTCTATTGATCTATTTATTTCGTTTTTCGACACCAACACATTGCATTATTATATCCTTGTAGTAAATCTTTAAGTCAGCTATAAAAATCTTCTGATTGTGTTATTTTTTTCAAGATTATTTTGCTTAAGTCTTTTGATTTTCATACACCTTTTAGGTCATCTAAAAATTTTTCAATAGAATTAAATTCAGTCTTAAATTTGGAAAGGATTTCTCTGTTAATATAATTGATTTATACAATCCTTGTACAAATTATTTCTATCTGTTTAGCTTCATTTACTTTACCTCAGTAATACTTTATAATTTTAATTAGAAATTCCTATATATCTTATTGTTATTATTATGTAGTCCAGCAGTTTATTGAACACTTAATATGTAAGTACTGTTTGCAGATTATATAATTTACTTCTCAAAATAATTATAAGAAATAAATAGCAATATTACCTTTATTTTAGAGATTAGAAAATGGTGACTATAAGAGATTAAATAACTTTTTTCTAAGTTCTTATATATTGACGAAACAAGTGTAATTGAATCCATTATTCTCAAGTATGTCAAGTTTTTAATCATTATTTTATGTTGCTTCATTAAAAAAACTACGGTAAGAAAATTATTTTTTCTTCTCATAAATTAACCCCTAGCAGTTGTTCATATCTATGACTAGAATATGTATTCCTAAATATTTTTTATTTTTACATCCAGTTGGAAAAGTTTAAATTTTATTATGCAATGGTAAATTGACAGTCCATAGAAATATATTTAATATATTTAATTTTTCATCTATTGACTTTGTGTTCTAAAATTTTGGTGGATTGGATTATTATATACATTTTTTTTCTATTTTAGCTTCTACATAGAAAATCGTGTAATCTGTCAGAGTGACAATTGTATTTGTTTCCTTCTAATCTTTTTATTTTTATGTTTCTTGTCTGTATCTCATAGGCTATGCTCATTAATACAAAGATGAAAACAAATGGTAAGGATACAAATCTTCATTTTATTCATGGTTATAGGAAGAATGTATTCATTATTTTCATTATAAGACATTGTGGGTCAATGGAATTCTTTCATTTATGTTCAGGACATTTATGGATAAGTTAAATTATAGAGAGTAATAATATTGAATTAAATCTAATTGCTCTGAGATTTATCATAATGTGACAGAAAGTTTAGTTAATTTCCATGTTATGGGCTGAATTATTTTCTCTAACATTCTTGTATTGAATCCCTAACTTCATCTCAGAATGTGACTATATTTGGAGACTCAGCTCAAAAAGAGGCCAATAAGTAATGCCAATCCTAACAGATTGATGTCTTCATGTGAAGTCATTTGAATTTTCATGTAACATGAAGACATTAGTCAGAGGTTGTAGGGATGAACAGTCACAAAGACCACGTGAGGACACAGGTCTGCAAGCCAAGGAATAAGGCTTTGGAGATGTCAGAATTGCAAGCTCCTGACAAACTGGCCTTATTTTTGTATATTCATTTTAATACCGAGTTTCAATGATTTTGAATATTTACATTCATGTCAGCTATAATCAGTACTTTGAGACTCTGTGGAAGTACATATTTCTAGGTTTAAACAGCAGATTCAAGATAAATAAGGAAATCCCAGGGATGCAAGGATGGTTCAATATACGTAAATCAATCAATGTCATACACTATATTAACAGGTTTAAGGACAAAAATCATATGGTCATCTCACCACTTCTGTTCAATATAGTTCTGGAAATATTAGCCATAGCAATTAGGCAAGAGAAAGAAATAAAAGGTATAAACATTAGAAAAGAAGAAGTTAAATTGTCATTATTTGCTGACGACATGATACTCTATCTACAGGATCCTAAAAACTCAGTTAAAAAACTGCTGGACCTAGTCTCCAGTTTTACCGTGTAGCGGGTTACAATATCGGAATAGATGGTCTGTATCTCAAACTAATAAAAGCTATCTACGAGAAACCTTCAGCCAGTATCATACTAAATGGTCAAAAATAAAGCTGTAAATGAGTTCTAGCATTGTATGTTATATATTGTGAAATAGAAAATGCTCAATGTAAAATAAGGTGAAAGGGGACAATGTTGAAATTGTAACAAAAAAGTAAGGAAACAAATTTTATGTATATGGGGGGGTGGTAGGGTGGGTAGGGCTATGGGAAAAAATGAGAATTAAGTTGTGTCTTATACTGGTACAAATCCCCATTATGG
>PVIR01024158.1:0-26210 GCA_004026965.1 Petromus typicus | reverse complement strand
AACTGCAGAATATAGGCAAAGCCCTCAGAGGAGGCTCAGCTAATGATTGTATCTTTCCTCACAGAACAACAAGTGTAAAACATGAAGGTCAGAGTGTGTCAAGGGGTCATTGGCCAGCAGTGTCCTTTAAACAGGATGCTCCAGAGAGGATTTCTTTGGCCTCTATGTTCTCTGTCTTCCAAACAAAAAGAACACCAATTAAGGGCAGCTTGGATGACCAAACTCCCAAGACAACCTCCAACAGTGCATGGCATAGACTGCTAAATCTATGCCATATATTTAAAGTATCCAGTCAGTAGTTTTTATTAGGTATGATACACTAGACTCCCTCTAGTAACACTATTATTTGTCAGTATTGTTGCTATGTCACAGTTTTGCCAATACCTACATTTCAATGATTCAAATACCCATTTAAGGTAAAATTAATGAAAAAAGAATATGCAGCACTAGAGATGGAAAGACTGTTATTTAAAGTATGTTTTAATTTTTATCTCCATATTATTTTATGTATAAGACCTACCCAGCTACTTTGTACACATTTGGGACAACATTTTCAAAATTTTACTCAATGAATTACTCAAAAGAGCAAGCATTGTTCTTGTTAACAAAATTATTTGCTTAGTTACATGAGTGGTGTTTAGAAAGTACATGTATAAATGCCAAAATGTTTTATTTTGAATACCAAGACATAATACATTTAGCATAAATCTACTCCCATAAGTCAGGTAATACCAAACAATTCACATCATATTTTTAGATGAATCTATATATGTCTATATTTTTCTTTTTCCTAGATAAGTATTACCCTACAAATGCAACATTTAAAGACTTGAAAGAATCTCATTAATTACATTCTTGACATTAAGAATCCTATACCTACTATAATAAGTTTTGATAAACAAGTATAAGGAAGACTGATAATAAAAATCTTGTCCAAGGTCATAATATGCTGATGATTCTTGAAGACCAATGAATCCTGAGAAGTTTCTGGAAATGTATCAGATATTTACCAATAATGCTAAATTTAAATTGAGTTTCAGAGTCACTTATTAATTAGACAAGATAGCTGAATTTTACATTTACAGTCATCTTCTATGAGACTCATCTTGAGAAAGCATTATATAAATAGTAAATTTTTGAAGCAAAGAATTAGCCTATTACATGTGCTCAATAAATATTTAGGAAAAGAATGCATAAGTAAATATGAAGTTTCTTTCTAGTCTCTTTTTTCAGCAAAGAATGACCTCCCTGCCATGGAACTCAGCCTGTGGTGAGCACAGAAGCACAATTATACTGGGCATTGCCATCCATGCCATGCTATATTATGCTCCATAATCACAGATAACTAAAGGGTTATAACATGTGACCTGGAAAATTACCTTCAGGCTGTCTTATATACACTTTTTCCTTCTACATATTATCAAAATTTAGGGAGGAAATTTTGAGCACTCAGAGATTTTTAAAAGTTTCATGTTGCTAAGAAGAATTAATTGCACTTTACATATAACTCTAAGTTAACATTCTTATAAAGTGCCCTTGATCTATGTCTTTTTGTAAATACTTTTGTCTCTTTCATGTGCATATTCTTAAAAGATACTATTGAAAGTCTACTTGCATCTTTAACACTGTATTAGTCACAGTAAGAAATAAGAAACAAAAATGACTAATATGAGAAAATAAATTTCTAGCTATCATGTATGTGTACATATTAGATATGTAATATTATTTTACTTAGTCTGTCATTATTTTATTGCATTTTTCCCTTTGAAATCATAGACAGCTAATTCTTTAGTTTAATAATGAAGAAAATAATCATATATATATATATATATATATATATATATATATACCTATATCTGTTATGCTCAAAGTGAATGTGTATACACTTGATATTATCTGAGTAACATAATTTTTGGACAAATGTACTTAGTCAGCTATTTCGTCAATTCTCAGAATACAAATCCTTGAAGTGTGGCTTAGAAATCTACATTTTAATTAATGGCTTAGCCTTCAGACCTGCTGCTCCTGTGGCCACGCAAGTATCCTTCACACAACTCCTCCTTCACACAACCTTCGACACTAGTATTTTACAGTGGAAGAGAACCTTGAAAATGATTCATGGGAATAATTAGTACCCAGTGCAAGAGATACTATGTGAGGAGTAAAGAGATTACTGATTTAAAATGAAACACACAATCACTTTATTTATCTTCTTTCAAACAGATAGATGAAATAAATATTGTGTTATCCTTCTGAACATGTCTTCCTCCTCTAAAATTTGTAAAACTGAGGCCATAAAATAGGTTGGTCTGGGCCTGGGATTTAGCTCAGTGGTTAAGGCATCTGTCTTGGAAGGGCAAGGACCTGGGTTCAAATTCCTGGTAACCACATACAATCCAGCAGTCAGTACCACATGCCACAGTGCCGGGTGTGATGGCTCATGCCTGTAATTCCAGCATTCGAGAGGCAGAGGCAGGAGGATTTCTGTGATGTGAGTTTGAGGCTAAGCTCAGGGCCAGCCTGAACTACAAAGTTAGACCCTGTCTCCAAAAAAAAAAAAAAAAAGGTCTGTACCTATAAAATATAAAACTTTCTAAAATTTTTCAAGAGATGTTTAATTTCTGTTGGAATTATCTATACATGCCTCCTAGAGACTCATGCATTTCCCCAATCAGTTAGTTAATAAGTATTTATTGAATAGTCAGCATATGCCATATAATATCATAAGTACAATGCCACTGGACAGGACGGGTCAGTGGGCAAAGAACTTAACCTCACAGAATTTGTATTTCAAAAGGATAGTGAACAAAAGAAAACAGAAAATTCTGAAATAAAGGATTAGGGGGAAGTATTTTAGATGAGTGATTAGGAAAGGTATCTACAGAAAGTTTGAAAACTTAGAACAACCAACCACAAAGCTATCTGAAGGAAAAGAAATCTAGAAAGAAACCAAAATATTTAAAGTGACTTTGAAGATTTAGAGATTTTTGCCAGCAAAGAATTAGCCGGCAAACCAGTGTGACTTGCCTGGAAAATGAAAGTAAGCATGGTAATAAATGAATAAATGAGTTCACAGATATAAAAAAAACAGTCACACACAGATTGGTAGGTCAGTACCTACCAATTCCTAGTAGTACAGAGGGATCTTGGACTACTAGATCCAAGATCCTCTGGAGTTACCGTGTCAGAATAGAGAGCTCTCATTGTGAGAAACCACGTTAAAAGCACTTGCTTTGCCTCTGGCATATGCAAAAACAAACAAACAAACAAACATGCACAAAAACAAACAAACAAAACCCTGATTTTTCTCATTCATTTTATTACATTTAATGTGTGCCTTTAAATGGCTTAAAAATCAGCTAGATGTCAAGTATAGCTTGTAATTAATATAACTTCTTGTCTAAGATTTTTTTTTTAAAAAAAAAATTTAATTCTTCTCACACCCAGCAAACAAAAACAAAGTCAGATTGAAAGTTCAGCCATGATATTAATGAATATATTAGTGGGAGGTGACTCAAACCCAGATGTTTCCATTTTAATTGGGACAACATTTAAAGAATGTGAGGGAATTATAACGAGTTGAACAAAAACATTAGTGCCCCAAGAGACTTGCGACAACATAACCCATTACCTCCACTTAGATTGAGGTGTCAAATAGCTCAGTTAAGATGTAAAGCTAAGCAAGAGAGTGCTCACAGCTCCGGAAGCATGTACTAGAAAACAGCGTAAATAGGAAGAAAACCAAGAGTAAAGACCAGATCTCCCTCTTCTTTTACCTGCTGCTCTCAAGAGGTTTCTATGGTGATCTACATAGTTCCCATCTCAAAAATACTTAGGCACTTATCTTCTTGTTGATACGAATATTTAACTCCTGAAAGTTCATCCATACAGGGATCTCTGAATAACTGCCATGACTTCAAGAAAATGCCTCACTGAAGAAAATTCTGTCTCCAAGAAAAATAAACAAAAACAAATATTGGCTACAATATGTTATAAACGTGGAGCTTGTGCCCCAACCAGAACAACTCGGAAGGAACATAAGACGTCTCGTTTCAGATTCAGTCGCAGTCCAAGTCATCGAGTTCGGGCTGGTTGTCAACTCAGCCTCGAACTCAGCAATCCTCCTTCCTGCCTCTGCATCCCGAGTGCTGGGATTACAGGCATGAGCCGCCACACCCAGCTGTGTTGTATGTGGTTACTGGGAATTGAACCTGGGCTCCTTGCACTTGCAGGAACCACCGAGCTAAATTTCCAGCCCCAAGTCATATGCTCTTTTTGTCAATATCTCCTGTTTTATTTCCTTGCTAGTGAATATTGAGAGAATCTTCTCAACCCCAAGGAACATTTCCTTTCAAGTTTATTTCCAAGGAATTCAGTTTAAGACTCTGATATTGGCTGGATCAAGGTAAGATCCTTAGCCTAGAAATGAACTTCAGGTTATCAGTCAGCTTTCTCTTGTTGGAACACAACACCTGAGGCATGAAATTTAAAGGAGGAGGATTTAATTTAGTTCTGTTTCAAGAGGATCATAGGTGGCTCCAAGGTGGGAACATCACAGTGGGTGGGTGGGAAGAGCAAAATTGCTTAGTTCATGGTGAGCTGGATGCAGAACAGAGAAAGAGTGTCAGAAAGAAAGCAGGAAGAATAAGACATAGGCCCCGAGACCAAGATCTACCATGGCATACCCAGACATGTGCTCCACCAATCCCAAGGGTTTTCTCAAGGTTGACCCTCCCCCTCACTGCCACATTCAGTCAGCATGGGCTCAGAGTAGTAAAATGTCAGTAAGAGAAAGGAGTGGCAGTGGGATTGGGCTATGCAGTGTTTCAAATCTGTCCTCCAAAGTTCATGTCATGGAAACAGAATCTTCAATAGAAGATCATAGAGAAGAGGGAATTTTAAGACAAGTGAAGTCAATGAATGGATTAATGTGATTAGAGTGTTTGATTGGCTCTTCTGTGTGTGGGTTTCTGGTGAAAGGAGGGGTTCAGCCTGCTGCTTTCTTGTAGCTTCCATGACCCTGTGTTCTTTGCTTTCCACGGTGCACTGGTGCAGCAAGAAGGCCCTGGACAAGTGCAGGCCCCTTGACCTTGTACTCCACCACCTCCCGTGAAAGACAATTTCCTTCTCTATGTAATGTACCCATCCTGTGGTTGTCTGATATAACAAAACTGACTGTGATGGGGCCCAAATGCCATACATTAAACACACTTCATCAAAATGTGGAAAAGTGATTTCTAGTTTAAATATCATGACTTTCTTATAACTAATGTTCAGGAGCAAATTTAAGCACATGCAGACCTCAAATTGTCTCAATACTTATAGTGCCATTCTCTCACAGGCAATGCAACTGCCTGCATTTTTTCTATTACGTTTCAGTGAATATGTAATTGTGAAAATAATGGTTTTGTTACATGTGATATAATTTAATATTTTCAAAGTGTATTTAAAATTTCTGATAATGTAAAAATTAGGATTATATCTATCTCTGTGTACAAAATGTCATCTTTCAGATGACAGATAAATGATAGAGGTAGGTAGTTAGTTGATAGATAGATGATAGACAAACAGGCAGAGAGGATAAAATGCTAAAATATAAATAATACCTTCTATATTAGCTGCAGCAGTTCTTACAGACATAGTCATTGCTTTCTTATTTATAAACATAAGACACATAAAGATGAGTGGGATGTGGCGAAAGGACAAAATATATTTTAACAATCCAGTTTGTTAATAATAAAAATAGTTATATGGCTCAGACTTATATGTTTTAGGACTCATATATTTTTAGACTCATAGCAAATAAAACTGTTCATGATGAAGTAGAAAGAATGAGGCAGATAAAAGAATAATCAGTAGAGTACAATACAATGAACAAATAATTTATGGTTCTTCCCTTTTACAAAGCCTTTTAACCTCACAAATATAAAGTGTAAAGAAAGGCTTGTAGCCAGGGAGGAAAAATAACAGATGCACTGAACAGTATTTCCAGTCAACATAGTAGTGAAGCTTGCATAATCTACCTTTTTACACTCTGTTTTGCATAGCACATATGGGATAGCCCCTGTTACAAGATGAGTTAAGTTATATATTTTCCTTTTAATATGAGATGTAGTGTTTATGGGGAGGATCAGTAGAAAGAAAAGACTTTCTGATTAAATAGTGAAGCTAATTCCCAAGTCATCTGCCTCTAGACAAAAGTAGATAGGCTCACATTTAGAAATAAATGGACACCTCCTGCATAGAAGAAAGATTATGATATGGTTATTGTATATATTATAATACAGAAGAATTATAAGTACATTGTAAGAGGTTGCAAAACATTGTAGGATTAATTTTTAGAGTGATTACATTAAAAAAAAGAAAACAAAGTAGTTGGTTATAGAATTCTGTTGTATTCTTCTTCTATTACTTTGTAATTAGATAATCCTGCCAAGAAAAATATCTTTTCTATACCTAAATTGCAGAAAAGTCACAATTATGATCCTTTATGTTTTGGGTGCTGAATTTTGACAAATATTACTTCTGCCTCCAGGGTGATCATATTTCACTCTTTTATAGACTGAGATATTGACTTACACTTATTGATTTTTAATGTTAAAATAAACATTACTTACATAAATCTTATTTAAGATATATTTGTCTGTATTTAGAGATTTGGTTTGTAATTCTAATGAAAATGTCTATGCGTATGGCCCTATTCACTGGTAATTTTTCACAATTGTTGAGAAAGTTACAGTATGAAGGCATTTGATGCCTCGTGAAAGGAATTGAGCCCTTTTTTATTCTCTAAAAGACCTTCTCTAAGGTTTGAGTTATTCTCATTTTGTTCAATATGATAATAGTTAACACATCACAATCTTGAGTTTTATTTTCAGAAATACATTAACACATTCAACTCTTCAAAATATGGAGTATTCAGTTAACATTTTTCTATAGACAGTTTCCAAAAAACTACTATTTAATATCTATTGCCCAAAATATTGCTATTAAATTGTTTGCTCTCAGGTATTTTTTACTGTTTAATGTCACTTTCATCTATACCCAACTACCCTTTGTTATTGTACGTATGTGTGTATTTTTTTCCATCTCTTCATTTGTGAAATAATAGGAAATAATGGAAGTTTCTTAAGGAAGAGACAATGTTTTCAGGGTTTACAGATAGAGGCTTCACATAACTAACCTTTGATTCAGGTATCAAACTAGCAACGTTCTTATGGTTTCATCTTCTTAACAGTCCAGCTCCGTGCTCCGTCCTCCTCTCTCTTCCACTGTCCCTGACACTTTCTGAAGCGGTTCTGTCCTCCTCGGTGCCTCATTGCCCTAGAGTGATCCAGTCAATGGACCTTTCACGGTCACTTCTTCGGTCTGCTTTACTGAAATGTGAGATATCCATTCTCCAGTCAATGACTTATTCCATTTTTCAAGGTTTTATTTACTTTGTCATTTTTTAAAAGGCTGTTTTAATGCATGTCAGTAAAATGATGACTAGAAGAGCAAGATAGATAGGTCAAAAAACATGAAAATACCATCATCAATAAATGATTATTGCATTAGAAATGTATTCATACGCAAAAGTAGAATGGATGCAGTATTAATGCAATTGCAAAAAATAGTCAAGATGATTGTAAAATATGCTAAAAATGACAGAATACGGTCAATCAAGCAACGGCCTTATAGCCATATATCAACTCTAGAAAATCCAGGTTTAAATTCTGCCGCTTAGTCTTTTTTCAATAATTCTAACATTTATTAATAAACATCACTTGATAGGCACCCATTCCAATGGTAGAACAAAAAGGGCTATGTGGAAATTTTTCTGTACACCAACGCCAAGGAATGATGAACAGATTAAATTCTAGTCTAGGGCGGGGGATTTAGTTCAGTGGTTCCAGTACCTGTCTTGCAAGCGCAAGGGCCCGGGTTCGTTCTCCGGTACAAAAATTAAAAATAAATAAATAAGTAAAAATTCTAGTCTATATTATTACAGGAGTAATAATATCGAAACACATCCGGAAGTTGGAAACACTATGTCCGGAACACTCGCCAGACCCTAATCATATCATGAAAGACAAACCAACAGAACAGTAGTGCTGTTCGGAACCGCTGCTTGGATGGAAAAAGCAGGTTCTCCTGCTTGTCCTCAGTCCTGAAAAAAAAAAAAAAAAAAAAAAAGGAAGTATATTGGATGATATGGAAGCTCAGCAAGCCAGGGAAAACCGATAACTAGGAGACTGTAGATGTTTCCCTGTCGAAACACGTGAGTCCTTTTTTACTCCATTGCCACTAGTTGGAGCAGATTAACATCGTGAAGCGCTCCAGCAGCAGATTCAACAGTCTCTGCTGTTGTGAAGCTCCTGCACAAATCCAGGGGCTTCATCATTCTCTCTGGAAGATTCTGACTTCACGAGAGGAATGAGGCCGGCGGATCTTCTGAAGGGTACAGCAGTAAATACGAAGAGTCCCCCACCGATGGGGAACCCTTCTCCCCATCAAGTGCCACCTGCATAGATCATGCGTCTTGAAAGTAATCTTTCCATTCATGATGTTTTATAGTCCAAGTTCTTCTCCTTCTCAACTTAGAGTATACCAACTATTTTGATTTCCCCCCCAGAAGTTATACTTTTGCATAAAATACTAGCTCTCAAAAGCTTTTTACTATGAACCTATAAAAAGCCTAATTTGAAATTCAAAAATGATCTGTGACTTTTTTTGTACTGTGTTGCGTTTTCTTTCCCCCAGGCAACAGCTACTACTGGCTTTGTAAATCAACGGATTATGAGTGTATAAAAAATTCAGAGAAAATATTTCTGTTAAACATGTTCACATATTATTTGGCTCCATTAATCCAGGTAGTCCCAGAAAGCAAAATATTCACAGAATATTAGTGACAAATTTAAACAAGTTTGTCTCCAGTTTTGAACGGCATTAATGTGAAATATTTTATGCATATCCTGTACAAACTGAAAACAAAACAAAAAAAATGATTACCACCTGAAAAGATAGAATGTTAATTCAATTCTATTCCTAGAATTTAAAATTGAAATATTTTTTTATTTTCAAAGCAATCCAACTACTACGAAAAAGGTACTGTTACAAAGTAAACATACAGGGTTGATACTACTGGTAGATAAATATGACAAGTATAATCACATCTATAAAGTAACCAATGGATTGATTTAAAAATTAATAGAATAATTGTCCTAAACCACAGAGCAACATATTTAATGGGCTACTTTTAAGCCATACCTATTGTAGAACATATCACTTTTTATAAGCTGGTACTATTTATAAATAGCTATACAGTATTTCCTTGATTTTCTCATGAGACTAAATGTTTCTCAGTGCGTAGCATATGAAACTTTATGCATGTCTCAAAATCAAACCCAAGATCTCACATATGGTAGACAAGTTCTTTTCCAAGGAGCTGTAGCCCAGAGCCCTAGAAGTGGCATATTTTGCCTGATTTTTCTGTACATACACACACACACACACACACACACACACACACTCATACACACATACTAAAGACATGTAAAGAACACATATTGAGAGTCAGTCATTGATGTACTAGTTGGTCAGTACGTCCTTGAAAACAGCTGGCTTACATATTTTAAAGGAGTCATTGACTGTTACATGGAAAATAGCATTTATTTTAGGATCTTTAGGTTTGATAAACCATCACCAGGCAAGTTTGAGATAGCAAACTGAAAATTCACATTACAGTAAGGAGAGGAAAAGTATAAACTCATTCTCAATCTTTGCAGTTTCTTTATACATTACAATTGTTAGCACACCTAAGATTTTGCCAAGTCAGAGAATGCAAGAGTTTGTTGTACCATCTCAGCAGGAAGGATGACGCTCTGTTTAACCACTGACCCTAATTCATCATGTGTGTATAGGGAAGCAGGTGATTTCAGTATGTAAAATAACAGCTGTTATCAAGAGAGCTTACCCAGGACCACACTTTCTTTCCTTACCCTTTCTAGGAGACTAGGATCTCCATCAGTGTTTTCTAGTACTGCCTGGTTCTTTCCTATAATGCAAGGGAAAATAACTCACTAATAAAATACTAAGGAAATCCATATTTTAAATTTTCTGCATTAAAGAACAGCTAATAATCAAAGTAAATGTCAAAGAGGCAAAGCCAGTATTTAACTCCATAACCTTTCTCTTTTTTGTGTCATTATATATTGACTAAGACATTTCATGAAGCACCAAAAAAAAAAAAAAAAAAAAAAACCTCAGACCAATAACTGAATATATAGTTCCAGCCACAGGGAAAATGGTTTTATTACTGCAATTACATGACCATAATTATAATGTATGGTTTTCAATTATAGTCATGTCACAAGGTAAAGAGAAGATGTAGCCCATATCTCTAAATGTATTGCTTATTTTTGTTTTAAATTCGTTATGTCACAAACTTAGTGTTTTCATTCTACTGTAGGTAGATCATTGACCATACAAAAGTTTATTATAATTAATGCAATATCATGTATTTACTTGAGAATACAAAGGATAAAGGAGTTCTGGTTAAAAGGATCCACAAATATGATTAAGATGTGGCCTGCTGATTATTTTACTAAATAACTTGGAAGAAACTTAAGCAAATTAGAAAAAAAAAAAAAGTATTATACAGCACACGTTTCCAAGCATGTCCATACTCTAGTTTTCTACTAATTGATGGTATTGTAGATAGATGCTAATGAGTGAAACACACTGGCTGTGTCAAGAAAGCTCAGACTGGGACCAGAGAGTTAGCTCAGTGGTTCTGGTGCCTGTCTTGCAAGTGCAGGGACCCGGGTTCAATCCCCTGGTAACCACATACAATACTGGGTGTGGAGACTCATGCCCAGCATCAATCAGTACCACTTACCACAGTGCCAGGCCTGGTGGTTCATGCCTGTAATCCCAGCACTTGGGAGGCAGAGGCAGGAGAATTGCTGTGATGAGAGTTTGAGGCTGAGCTCAGGGCCAGCCTGAACTACAAAGCAAGACCCCATCTCAAAAAAAAAAAAAAGAAAGTTCAAACTGAAAATTGATTAAGAATATTCCCAATAACAAGTCACCAAAGGCAAGATATTTCTATGTCATTCACAAAATAATATGCATACCTGAAAACTTTTAGTTTTTCTCTTAGCTTTCTATAATAATAAATTAGCTTTTCAAAATTTTTAAATAAATCACTGTATTTTCATGAATGGCTTCATTTAAATATTACTCCATGAGTTGAATTCACTGACTATAAGAAGTGAGTTCCACAAAGATTCTTGCATCACATGTGGTGCATATTTAATATCTTGACAGTTTGTAATACACAATAACCCACAGTTCCCTCCTGAATCTTTTCATATGAGGGACTATTGGAGTGTGGCTAATGTAAGATTTCTAAGACTTTGAAAAATATTATATCAACATTCCTATAAAAATATATCTTATGAATTTAATCCTCTACATGATGAAGTATTGCAATCCAAATAAATCATTCTCCATGGCATATAACACATTATTAATGTTTCTTATCTAAAGTATTGTAGATCTCTCCAGTTAGTTTGTTCTAAATTGTATTCTATGTAAAAACTCATCCGTGACAAATAGTACTTAAGACTAAAATTCTTAAATATTTCACGTTGTATTTTGCTTTATGTTTTACTAAAAAAATAGATATTTGAAAGCTATAGATATGTAGAGTAAAAGGAATTTTATTATGTATCTGAAGTCAGGAAAGGAATGTAAAGCAGTTCATTTAAGTCAGCAACAAACTGAAGAAAAACAAACCAGCATAAGCAGTAATTAAATTTATAGCTATGTTCTGAGATGCATATTCGGCTTTTATAGAACAGGCAGCTGCTTGTAAAACATGGCAGTATCTTCCTCATTAACAGTGAAGCAGAAATGCTTGAAAGGCAGAAAACACATGAATGAAATAAAATTCAAAAATGATATGGATAGGACACAGACATTAATCTGAATGAGCAGTAGAAAGCACAATACTGGTTTTGTATGAATATTACAGAATATTGTTGCACACTGATATTCTGCTTGGCAGCAGATAGGTTTCCTTTTGGGGATTTTATTAAGTTTTAGAAACTCTGCACATAAATATGGAGACATGACGAGGATTGGTACCCAAGTGTGAGTACAAACTTAAATTGTGTCAAAAGCATTCTTTGCACATAGCCCAAAGACTTTAGTGTGCCTGCATTTTGACTGCAGCTTATCACCTGAGGTCAGGAATAGAATTTTTTGCTTGTAGTTTAAGGTCGGTGCTTGGAAAGTTTTGGCTTATGGAGGATTTCAGATTAGTGCTGTTCAACCTGTATTATCCTTAATTTTTTTCTTATACATTTTCAGATATTACACTGGTCTTTCAAATGTTTTGAAACTGTAAGCTCCATTTTTATCATATCTGCTATAAAACGCAACTCAGAATATATGATATGCAGCCTTAAATCGAAAGCTCTAATGTAAGATACTTAAATATATTTTCACATTAAATCTGCTGCAACTTTCTGATAAGGACCTTATCTGAAATCTTAGAGTATATCTGATGTGAACTTTAATTACTTCAGACAAGTCATTTTTCTCTGAGGAAAGCCATGGGCCTTACCACTGAGAGCAGGTCCATCTCAGAATCCAAGAACTCTTGTTTTTTATACAGTTCACTCCAGGTTTAACAATCAATTTTATATTTCATTTCATTATTCAAATAGAGCCAAAATAAATTTCAATTCAATATTCAAATAGAGCCCTATTTAGGGATGATTACTTTTTCTCATATTTTTAATTTTTCTTGAAAATGTTGTCAATATTAAAAAAATTATAATGATAAAGAAGGTTTAATCAAATTATATTTGATTAGCTCGTCTGTGAATGGTAGAAAGATAAAGCAAAAATACTGTCACTGAAATAGAGTAGCACTGATTCACAGTGTGAGTGGGTTTGGGTGAGGCTGCACCCTGGTTTGGGAAGGTGGGAGAAGAAGGCTCCTCAGGATCTGCCCACAGGCTGCTGGCTGAGAGCAAAGGGAGGCCGGAAAGATGGTAAGCAGGCTCTAGAACACTCTGAGCTGACTACAGTGATTGTGGGAAGGAAAGGAATGTGGAAACAGGCCAGTGGAGCTCATGACTGATCCCTGATTCCTGACTCCAGTATGTCCTGTCAGAACCCAGGGATCAGTCCAGAGTCTCTTGTGCCTCTTTCCATCATGAAGTTCCTTCTCAGACACAAATGGCTGATCCTGGACTGGTAGGCATAGGACGAAACCAGCCGAAGAAATATGTTGGCCACCTTGGGTTGCTGACTGTGGGACAGGACAGGAAGGGGAGATAAAAGCAAAATGTTTCTCCTGGAAGGAGCAGTGCATCATGGAAAGACTGGTGAACCTGTTTGAATTGGCCCAACAAGTCCCAGGTTCAAAAGGCCTTAGGTATATACAGGTATATACACAGTAGAAAATTCCCAAGATTAGGAAGCGACTCTAGCTTTATGCCCTCTATAAGATCTGTCATCCTACATTTAGGAATAAGATCACAACAGCAGGATTTAAAACCTTCCTTGACTGTGACAGGGCCTTCTCTATGGCTGCTGCTTCAATAGCCCTGTAGACATCCCTCTACTCTTTTGGGGAAATTATTTTAGAGAAAAGAGCTATTCCAACTTGTTTTCAGGCCAAATAGGAAAGGTATGTGATGCTGACAATACTTGTGCTACACCTGATTAAACACCTCAGGAATTATAGAGACCTGTATGAAGAAGATCTGGAAACTGGCTCACTGATACTCATCAACCACCTGACAGTCTTTTTCTGTAAGCTCCTTAGCAACTTCCTGCTGGGATTTTTTTCTCAGGTGACCTGCTCATGATAGGAGTCATCCTGGGCCTGGGAAAATGTACTCTGGCTATGACTTAGTGATGTTACATTAAGATCATGCAAAGCGATGCATCCCTCTGATGAGACAAAACTGCCTGAAAACTCGGCAGATCTAGGGGCCAACATTATATACTGACTGGCTTTGCTGAATGGGATAATTCAATTGGAAGATGAACTACAAGAAAGTTCTCCATATGTCTTTGGAGCAACCAGTGTTTCTCCTGCTCAATTAGACTTTTCAAGAATAGGCTGTATGGTGCTGAAAGTATAATGTTCTGAGATATTTTTTAAAAGGCATGAGTTGGCTCAGGTTTAGAGAATGGCACCCCTGAGCTTGTGAGAAGTCTCCTGACTTTCAGGCTTTCTTCCTACATCTTCTGGAATTTTCAAAGCTTTGCCCAATGAGTCACGTTGATCCTGAGTGTGAGCTACTGCCCTGCATTCAACAAGTGAGGCATATGTACTCATGTACCCATGTATCATTTCCTATGCCCCTCTCTCAAGCACTGATAATTGTTAAAAGCAGAACCAAGACTTTAGTTCCTTTCTTCCTATTCTTAAGTAAAGAAAAAACTGTTTCATAAAGCTTGTGTTTAGGTTCTTTTTTGGCCAGACTTAGGAACCTGGTAAAACGATAGTCTAGCATGGAGCGGCCAGAAGGATTCACATTCCTTTTTCTGAGCTTGGCACTGTAATTTTATTTGATACCAACATAGAAAATGTCCTACTTTGCAGTTGAAAATCAGGAAACCTGCTCCATGGGATGCTGTCACCATGATAAAGTAGCATGGCTCTTGTTAAACCTTCTCAAATATGTTCTGTAGTTTGTTTTGTTTTGTAGAAACCATACTAATCTACAATGACAACTCACACTTAACAGAGTAGATCCAGAAAATAAGAGCATTAAACTGGCTTAAAATTCTTCACCCAGACCTCAAAAGTTGATCCTGTAGAGGATTTTCCAGCAAAATTATTCAGGATTTATTTATTTTTCATCTGAACACTATGAAAACTTCTCATACAGGAGGAAATACACAATAAATTAAAATAGGATATTTTATAGACTCAGAGATGACAGCTACTTAAATGAAAAAAGAAAAAAGGAAATCTTTCAACAAAACCAGATCAAAATCATGTCCTAAATTATCAAAAAAGGTAGCATTTAAATTTAAGATAGTTTAAAAATGGAAATTTATTCATTGAATGATTTAAACACATTTCCACAACTGATGAATTCTCATGACAAGTAAAAAGATGTTTTTAGAAAGACAGTAGACAAGGAAGCTACTTCACGACTTTGATTGCTTTGTTTTTTGGTAGGTTTGTTATTGGAAAGTTACACTGATATCTTACATAGCTTACTGAACACTTACAACATGAATGTACTCAATGGATTTCAACCCAGTTCATTGTGAGAAATAATATCTGTTACTGTGGGTATCTAGATATCCCTTCAGAGCCTCATGCCCTCCTGAGTAGAGCTTCTTCGAGGTGGCTGGTTCTAGGGCGCATGATACTGGAATTAGATTGTGTGATACTGGGATGGGATGGTGACTACTAAATTAGCTCACTGATTGGTTAAATATAGTTTTGGAGGTGGAGCATAGAAAGCTCCACTAGAGGTGTGACACCTCCAGGCAGGTGTGTAGCCTGGAAGGGATGAGAAGGAGAGGTTTCTGTTTCTGTGCTTGTTTTACTACCTCCCTGTTTTCTTGGCTTCTTCCTAGACTGTTTCTCCTCTGTGATGCCCCTGTGCCATGCTACCCTGCTGTGAGCCAACTTTGGACTGAAACTACTACAAAGTGTGAACCAAAATAAATGTCTCGTCCTTTAACATGGAGTGATGGGTATTGTGAGTCAGCAAGCAAGAAATTAACTATGACAGTATCCAAAAAGATTTTCAGGTGGGTTTTCTCCTTGGGTAAGTAGCTTGTTCACAAGTCAACTATAAATTACAGGAATGTCTACAAACTTGACTGAAACATTTCAATGAAGAAATTAAGTTTTTTTAATATATTGAGCTACTTTTATAAAATATCACTAGTAATTTTAGATTCAAAACAAAGATAAAGCAATTTAAGTTGAAATAGATTTAGTCATAATAAGAAAAAAAAAGAAAGAAAAAATGATTATTGTCCCCTTCTTGTGACTCCCATCTCTGCCTTCTACTTTAGCCCATGCTTTTCAGTTTGGGTCTACAATAACCTAATGTATCACAGTAGTAAGCTTAAAGAAGCAAGCGATGAATATTAACTGTGAAGTGAAAGTGTCCACCTACAGCCACTATGCTGGAGCTTAACTTTTAAGTCTTATATAAGTAAATTTAAGAACATGTAAATGTTAAGAGTTTTATGTGGTGACATACGCCTATAGTTCCAGGACTCTGATAGTGGATCTCAAACTAAAAACTAGCTTGTGCAAACTACAGTTTAGCTGGGTCTTGTCTAAAATTCAATATAAAACAGAAAGGACCAAGAATTGCTCAATGAGAAGATCCTAGACTCAATTATCAGCCCATAAAGGAAAGGAAGAGGAGGAAGAGGAGTAGGAGGAGGAAGAAGAGTAAGAAAAAAAAAGGAAGAAGAAAAGAAGGATGAATTATAGGAGGACATTTTAGAAATTGATTTAAAACCATAAAGACAGAATTAGTGGCTTGATATTTTCTATTTGCTCCATCACAAAGTACATTTTGCTTTTAGAAATTTCTGATTCAGGAAATAAATACTGTCTTTCTCCTCTCAAAAAGAAAATAAATATATTACAATGTACATTACAATATATATCACAATATATTTTACCAAAACATTTCAATGAATAGCTTGATGTTCTTAAATAATCAAAAACACATTTAAGGAATTGGCTATTGACTAAGACTTTCTTGCTTCTTCTGTTTCTTGTTGAAATGTGATGATAAGAGAATGAGAGCAAAGATTTAAACAATAATCATATATATTTGGGAATAAAAAGTCAGCATGTCTATAGAACCAAGACTTTAAAATACAAAGGTCTGAGAACTAATTGAGAACAGCTCTCAATTTCTGAAAAAAAAAATTAGTAATGTCAAGGTCATTAACTGTTCTGGGATATATGTTCTTTCCATCAAAAGAAGAATATTTGGAACTGTATACTGTTGGATTTGGGGACAGAAGCAAATATTCTACTTGGGACTATTCTACCTTATATAAATAATGAAGAAAAGATGATCCTGCATTACTTGAAAATTCAATTAAAGCTAAATAACAATAACTAGAGCACATTCTGAGGTGAAAATAGCTTTGACCTTATACAGCATTGTCAAATTCTTCACTAACAGGAAGAGATCATTATTCACAGCATGGTGCCACACATATTGCTAAGAACAGCTTCCAAAGATATTTTGCAGAAAGCAATTTTGTCATATTATATGCTGAAGAAAATTAGCCCTTTCAGATGAAAAAGTTTTCTCTTGGGAGTTAACTTTTGGTGGACTTTTATTCTAAGTCAAAATCATGTTTGGAAAACAGTGAAAAATATTGTGACTTCTTAAAATGCTACAGTGCTCAACTGAGTTTTTTGTGTGTATAAAGTATTTTAAAAAGAACAAAGCATAAAACTTTTAGGTAATGATAATGATGACTAGTAGTGATAATAAAAATATTTTCCTTATGACTTTCCTTTTGAAGGACAATTTAAGCTTTCAGAAATTTACAAGGTATGAGATTATAAGGAAATAAAAAGATGTATAAGATGAACAATTATTTCACTACCCCATTCACCAAACAGACTCCAAGGAGGCTCCCGCAAGAGGAAAAGGAGGTCTCAATTCAACCCATCCATGGAATATTAGTTGTAGCTTTCCAAAGTAAAAGATAAGACCCTCCGCCCAGAGAGGATGAAAGGCAAAGAAATGGCAAGATAGGAGGGGTATAAAAGAGAGGAATTACACGTAAGGTGTCATTGTTCAGTGGCAAATGGGGAGAGTGAGTTAGCACTCCAAAGGTAGCCATGGTTTGGGGATTGGTATAGTCTTTTTTGTGGTTAACACGTTAGGTGCAATTTCATGATCTGTGAAAAAAGGAAAAGTTCTAAATAGCTAACATTCGAAGCTTCTAGCGGATTACTGCTTTAAATCACTACATATTCAAGTAAGTTGTTTCTCACTAATCATGACTTGTAAGGAAACAATTTCTGGTCATCTTCATGTACAATGTTTTGAGACAGAAAGTGTTATTCTAGACTTTAAAATTTCAGAACTAAGTTCTGTTTTTCTAACATGAGGTCATCATTTGATTCATTTAGTGAGATGAATGCTCATGGGAGTAAACTGTGAACATGAAATCATGTAAGTTATAGGAAAACTAAATATCTTTTGTTGTGTATTTTTACAAAAGTTTATTATCTACTAAATAAGCTCAAAATGCATGATGAGTGCAATTAGAGAGACATTTATTTTTGTCTGATAGGGTCCAAAATCACCATTCCATCTGCTTGGCACCTTCCAGATAAATAGACCTCCCAGGGAAAGTTTTTTCCATATTTGATACCTTCAAGAAATGCTTTCCAAAGTTACCATCTTCATGCTTTTAAAACAACCACACTATGGATAAAATAAAGCTAAAAATTTACTTCCTGTTTTATAGATTAATTCATCAAACATTTCCTCCATGGGGACTGCTACATTTTCATTATGATTTTAATAAAGGTGTCTCAGGCTTGGGATACTTTTCATGCAGTGTTTCACCTGTCCAAATTACTCTCATATGCAGGAGTTCATTTCATTTTAAAAGTAACATGTGTTTCAAAAGCACATGTAATAATAAATCAGTTTTAAATATAAAGTGAAACAGATTAATAGGCTTATAACACATAAACCCTGGAGTACTTATCCTTTTAATTCAATGTCCTTTTGTCTATGACAGTGATCTGTGAAGTGTCTGCTTCAAATGCTAGGATTACTTACAAAGTATAAAGAGACTTAATAGTTGTGTTTTACAACTCTCATTATCTTTTATTATAATGTTCAAGTGTTTTTTAATGATTGATGCATTTTTCAGATCCAGAATTCTAAGAGTCTCTTCAATTTCAAGTAATAGTTACAGACCATTTCTGTCCACTGCAGGATTAGAATGGTAAGTGTAGAATCGCACCTAAATTTCAAAGCAGGCCTAAACGAACATGTCATTTATTCCTGTTTTACCTTCTCACTCTTTATAGTTTATGCCTTTTAGTGTCTAAGTAAAAATACAGTTGAGATATCTTAAAAGGCTCACCTAATTTTTGTATGGAAAATTGTTTCCATGCAAATATGATGGCTTCATGTCCTTTAACTATAAGTAATATTACATGTCCTATAAGTTGGGGCATATGTTCCATATGGTAGTATTATTATAAATATATTAAATAATCTTTGCATGCACTTGGAAGATGAGTATTATGATCTCACAAAAGACAGTCTTTCAGAAACACACATCTTCATATATTCACCATATACAGACACACACACACATACACACACACACACACACATATATATATACATATATATACACATGTGTGTATATACATATATATGTGTATGTACATATACATATATATGTATATATATATATTATTGTACCCTTATATAATAAAATATGAATGTTTAGAAAGTCCTCATTTTCATCTTTTTTTATTAATTTCTGATTTAAATTTTCCATGCTCCCAAGTCAAGAAAGAAATGTAAAAGTTTAATACGAGCATTTCATTTTGTATATGGTCATGGGATCTTATTAAAGAGATGATCAGAGATAAAAGACAACCAATATCTTCTTGAGAAAAAGAAAAACTATGTAAGGCTTATTGATATCCAACTGTGAATAAACCCGGACAGACGCAAGACATACAGATTTTGAAAACGAGTTGAAATGAAATATATGTGAAGCCGTGTATGTGTATGTGTATGTGTGTGAATGTGTGAAAATATGTTATTGTTATTTATGTGGGTGAGTGTTGCCTGATGCATAAAAGTTTGACTCAGCATGTTTTTTTTTTCTGATATTGAAAATGTTAACTTATTAACTCTAAAATAGCACTCATAATACATTTCTTGTAAAATTATTGTACATATTCCTATTAATAGACACAAAGTCCCTAACAGATCTAGGCACATAGAAGTGCTCACTAAATTCTAGTTATTATTTACAATACAGCAAATTACTGGGAAAAAACAAAAAGGAAACTTAAGATATACCCAATTCTTAAATGACATATGAGAATTATGTAATCAATATAGATAAATACAATCAGTTTATGATTAACTTGTTTCTACAATGACCAGAGAAGTAATTTACAAAGCCATAGCACACATACCAATTGTTTAAGTTAATGTACAAGATATGCAGTGCATACTACTGCATGTGGTTTATATCAACTTCTTTGTTACTTGTTGTCCAATAATTTAGTATTTTTGAAGATAGTTTTGCAATCTGATTAGACAGTTTATATGAGATGGTGGCTAATTTTTTTTTACTTAGCTAATCCAGATATATTCCAGTCTAGCCATTATAAATGATTGATTTTTTATAACCATCATAAAGTCTTTACATTCATAACTCCACAATAGAGTGTGATAATTTAAATAGATTTATAAGTATGAAATGTTGCTTGTTTTCTAGGAAATATTATTTAAGTATATATAAGAATCTTTTTCAAGGCTTGGCAAATTGGTTACAAATAGCTCTTTTAAACACTATTATACATTACATATTTTACAAATGAGTCTACCATTCTGCCCACTGCCTTTGATTATACTGTTTCCTCAATCTTTTTATAGTTGTAAAATGCACAGGGCCAAGGATTTTTTGGGGGCTCTGTAACTTTTCCATAACACAAAGAGGCTGCTGTATCACAGTTACATAAATATATGTGGGAAAGAATGCATATTACTCTAAACAATTTCTACATATTTCTCAAGACATCTCTCAGGATATATTCAGATTCCAGACATGGTAAACCTTGCAAGTGTATATTTTTATAGCCATATACAAAACTATGTATTTCATCCTCTGTACTTCTAAAATATTCCTTTTTTTGTCTAGTATGAAATTTAAGATCAATGGAAATTGTATAGAAAAAGAAGAAAATATCATTAATCTCTTAAAACTGTCTCAGTTTTAAAAATATTATATCAATTCTGGGACTCACAACTCTGTAACCTGAGATTCATATCTGCTGAAAGGTCATGCAATGTTTGTGATGAAGTCTGCGGTAACTCAGGATCTTACTATCCAGAGTTGCTTAAATTAAATATAAAATATATCAAATGCTGTTACACAGACTCTAATACATTCATAACTCCACAATAGAGTGTGATAATTTAAATAGATTTATAAGTATGAAATGTTGCTTGTTTTCTAGGAAATATTATTTAAGTATATATAAGAATCTTTTTCAAGGCTTGGCAAATTGGTTACAAATAGCTCTTTTAAACACTATTATACATTACATATTTTACAAATGAGTCTACCATTCTGCCCACTGCCTTTGAAATCCTGTTATTCTCTTTGTTTTGCTGGTTATTACATTAGCAACATGTCACAATTTGTTAGCATCAGCTTCTATTTTCTAAAAAAATGTTGGTTAGAATCTGCCACCATGGGTTTTAGGGTTTTCTAGACTGATTTATATCACATTTGTTTTCTCTTATTAATTTTATGCTTGCCTCTCTTTCACTATGACTTTCCTTACTGTTTAGGACACAACCCAAAGGTTGTGTTCTAGTGGATTAACTGGTTGTTCATTACAGCCTATGATTTCTTTCTTTAGGCTATAGTTGTATTTTTAAGTCTAAATTTGCATGGTAATAGGAAAGGAGGAAGAGAGAAGAGGCAAGACTTTTCCCAGTGAAAATGCTTCTCTTCTATAAAAGTGAATATTACATAATGAAGTAATTGTCACTAATCTCAGATCTGTTTAATTCAACAAGTCCTAAATCTAGCTTTTCCTAAATAATTTGCTTTTGGTCAATTAATGTAGAAACCTAATCTATGTCATTCACAAGAAGCCTCATTATTTAAAGCTCTGCACCTTGACTCTTAGGCATTATTCTCTACGAGATGTGTTTTTAAATTTTATGTTATGGGGTAGAGGTATTATAGTCAGCTAATTGGATAGTAATGTTAGATTAATTTAGCATTTTTAACTCATGATATTTGAGGTTTTTTTCTATATTTTTTACATATTTGTCCACTTTTTTTCTTATTTGCAATAGGTATTTTAACCTGGAGGGTAGTACATTAAACTAGAATGAAGTGGATATTGATAATTTAAAATAATTTTAGGCTTACCCAATCTGGCACGAATTAGCACAGTGTAACATGATATTAATTTGATCAAGACCATTATTGAAGAGTCACAGAAAGCATAAATGGTGAGTACAAGCATAACTTTAAGTTTAAAATCAAACCTTAAATTATTAAATAATTCTAATGATTAGCAAAAATATATTCCCCAAGTCACATTAATTATAAAAGAAAAAAGTTGAGTTTTATCGATGATTGTAACTTTGAAAAATATGTTGTTCCATCTCATATGTTCTTATCCTAGATTTAATATTTTAACATGTGCAAATGTTAGAATAGCAATTTCTAATTTCATGTGAAATATTCAAATGTCTAGATTACATTAATTGAGGGATTACTGTGATAGATGAATTCACAATTTGTACAACTTCTGTGTTGTTATACAAACAGTCAGGGAGTTTACTGCTCATCAGATTTAAGTTGCCAAAAATCCATTAGATATTTTTTATTTACACTCAAGTTCGTATTCAAGCAATTTGAGACACTTCATTTTCATTGTTTTTGCCATTGCATTTTTAAATCTGCAAAATTTCAAAAAAATTCAAATAAAATTTAAACATCTCCAACTTCATTTACCATATATAAAACACGCCATTGGTTTTATGTACCATTCATAAACATTTATTTTGCCAAGAATAACAGTACGCACTGAGATGCAGCAATTTATGCATCCACAAATAAACATTTACTGTTCAAAAAATTATCCTCCCACGTGTGTGTAAAGTCTATCCCCTACACCTTAACATCAACTTTATAATTATGAGCAATATTTTTTAAAAACCGGTATCTTTAACAAATATAATGTTTGAAATTTTTTTTATAAAAGCATGTATTTTCTATGTTAAGTCTAATCCATCTTTTTTTGAAAATTCACCCTTAGCTAGAAGAGTAAGGCTAGAGAGTCGCTCTAATCTGTCATAATTCCATTGCTTTGCTGGGCATCAGCTATACAACACAGCAGAAATAACATCCACTTTGGTGTCAAACAGACCACAGATTTGGACCCTACATCTTTTGTCTTTAGGATCTATGCTGCATATCAACTAGAAAGAGTTACAAATGTATGCTTTACTTATGTTGTTAGAAGATTAAACGAGATAATAAATTTAGGAGCCTTATATATTGTGCATGTTTAAATCATTGGTTTTATTTTGTTCCGGTATCTTTGAGAGCCAGATGGATAACATAACACTCTGACAAAAAAATAAATAGGATGACTATTTTCACTCCTTTTTTAAAAAATTTTTTAAAATTATCTTTATTGGTACATTAAATATACACATCATGATTGCACTCCATAATGGGGATTTGTACCAGTATAAGACACAACTTAATTCTCATTTTTTCCCATAGCCCCACCCACCCTACCACCCCCCCCATATATATAAAATTTGTTTCCTTACTTTTTTGTTACAATCTCAACATTGTCCCCTTTTTATATCTTGGGTATGACTTTCTCTTTGAATGATCACCAGAGTCATTGGGGAAGGATTTAGGTCTATAATTTACATAGCTGCATTACAAATATGTAAGGTTGGTTTGGATTTTCTGTTAGTAGGATTGACTCAGGATGTTGCAGAGCAGTAAAATTATCTGGGGCTATTTAGCAATAGCTGATAAAATGTACAGCTTTCCCTAGTTAGCATCCCCCCCCCAAAAAAAAAAAAAAAAAACATGTTTTTCCTTTTGAGACAGTTTGATGTAACAGTTGCAAACTGACAACTGACAGAAATGTCATCTTTCTGATAACAGAAAGAATAGTTCTTCCCAACTTGAGAAAGTGTCCTTTGTCAGATGTTAAAATGTCTTAGAACCAACAAATAAATATATCCTTACCAAAGCCTAACCTAACTGGGAGATTGATTCTAGAGCCAACCAAATGTGAAACTATTCATGTCATTCCTCAGGAAAGCAGGACTGGAACATATAAAAATTAAGATATGCAATTGCAATAAATTTCTGAGAACTTCTCAACATTAGCTCCTCACCAAGAGTCTGCGGACTTAAACACTGGACTCCTCTGAAAGACAAACAGCTTAAATGAAGTCAAAGAGAAAATCAAAATGTTCTTTATATTTAGGTCAACAAAATCCACGACTGAAAATTCAAAAGAAACTGAGAAAGTTCAAATTCTTCTTCCAACTTCCCCAGCCGAATAAGCTAATATTTTCTTTCTCTCTCTCTCTCTCTCTTCTCTCTCTCTCTCTCTCTCTCTCTCTCTCTCTGAAGAGTTACTAAGAGGTGTAAACAAAGGCCAAGGTCTTATTGCAGAGCAATGGCTCTCAGGGTTTTCTCCCACATCATAATGTCAAGGTCACTTGAAAATTATTATAAAAGCTAATGTAACCGTAATAGGAAGGTCATGGAACATATTAGAACTTTTTCTAATCAACCTTCCCCTTAATACATACACAAGAGGAGAAAAAAGGAAAGGCTCTTAATGGTGTGAACTAGACCTGTGATATGTATTTTTGGAATGCATCATTTTGTTAAGTACATCTTTTTCCTTTATTCTACTCACAAAAGTGGCAAATTAAACCTGTATCCTTAACCTAATGAAATATATATATATATATATATATATATATATATATATATATATATATAGTATAAATTGTGCATATATAAATATATATATTTAAATGAAATATATATATATAAATATATATATATATTTGCTTGTTAATTGTTTGTTTTTATTTTTTGAAATAGGATCTCACTATGTAGTCCAGGATGACCTTGAACTCACTGTATAGCCCTGGCTGACTGCAAATGTGTGGCCATCATCCTAATTTAGTTCTGAGATTATAGGATGTGTTATTGTGCTCTGTTTCATATATAGTCTTTTTGATAGGTGTACCACAGACCTATAATAAAAGATCTTACTCTAAGTCATAGCCCTTTGAAGTTCATATTAGAGATCATTAAACCTTATTGCTTTCTCTAGAAACTTTGAAGCCCTAAATCATCAAGTAGAATTTTGATTAATTTTTATTTATGGCTTTTTAAAATAATATGGCTTTTTATGTTTCACAAACATCTATAATAAAAGTGTATTTATCTTATATTTTTAAAAAATATTCAAGTGTGTGATTTTGAAAGTATTTATCAGTGAGCTTTCTATCCTTTCTTCCCTTGATCCAGAGAGTTTAATTACAGATGCCTGAGATCAGGCCTAAACGTTTGTATTATATATATGTCCCTATGTATCGATCCATGCTGTTCTTGGAATTGGGGAAGGGTCAGATCGGAAGGAAAAGAATGACTGAGAAGAGCAAAGTGATTCCAGAGGAGCACAGCAGCCCCAGGAGACCGTGTCCTTTGATTTTACCACTTTCTTGGAGACTCCGAAGCCCATTTTGCATGAACGACAAGTACATTATGCAAAAAATACAAAATAGAAGGCCAAAGATTTATCTCAGGGTTCCGGTGCCTGTCTTGTAAGCTCTAGGCCCTGGGTTTGGTCCCTGGTAACCACACACAATCCTGGGCATGGAGACTCACGTGCACCAGCAACCAGTACCACATACCAGTACTGGACTTGGTGGCTCACGCCTGTAATCCCAGCACTCTGGAAGCAAAGGCAGGAGGGTTGCTGTGAGTTGGAGGCTGAGCTCAGGGCCAGTCTGAACTACAAAGTGAGACTTTGTCTCAAAAACAAACAAAAAATAGAAAAGGGAAATGCATAAAGAAAGAATTTTCACCAGAAATTCTTTCAAAATATTTAATATACTTAAGTGAGGGTGAATTAGTGTTTTTCTAAATCAAGTAAATTGCTTTGAAAAATTTTATTGAGATTCTCTATTAGCAAATCAATTCTATAAAGGAATTCCAGATATTTATCAAATTAAAGTTAAATATCACAAATATTTCTGAAAGGGTTATTAAAGAGGAGATTCATGTAAATAAGCATAAATCATTGAATTAAATGCCTCTATTTTGAAAAGAAGAAAATCACAAATAATTAGAATATTTCCATAGATAATTCTAGCATGTTCCCTTTTTTCCTCATTAAT
>PVIR01024157.1:0-26291 GCA_004026965.1 Petromus typicus | reverse complement strand
TTTACATCTTCATTTTCTCATACCAGAGAAAAGATGCGATATGTACCTATCTGTGACCTATTTATTTCACTTATGAGGATATTCTCAAGGTATGTCCATTTAAGTAGAAATGATTCAAACTTATCATTTTTTATGGCAGAGTAGTACTCCATTCTGTAGAAGAACCACAGCTTTTTTATCCAGTCTCCAGTTGATGGACCCTTGGGTTGTTTCCAAGATGTAGCAATCACAAATTGGGCTGCTATAAACATGGGTGCAAATATTTACTCTTTTAACATTGTCCCCTAAGTCTCCTAAGCTTCCTTCATTCCCTTTATTCTATTTTAAATAACCTGCCTTTAGTCTGTCTCATCAACTCTGCTGCTGATAGTCTCTATTTCATTTTTTACTTCATCATTGTATTTTTCAACTACAGAATTTATTTTTGAATAATATGTATTTACATAGGTAGTTTTTATTTCTCCACTAAATTTCTAACTTCAATCATTTATTGCACATTTGATTTCATTTTTTTTATGTTCATTTGTAACCTTTATAGCTTCTGGATTTCTCCAGTTGCTAATCAAGCTGATGATCACTTGTATGATTATTAAAACAGTTATGTACATATTTCCAACTACTCTGCAATGTGTCCTTTGTGTTACAAAATCTCCTTCCACAAACTAAGGCAATATCAGACCCTGACTGGTCAGGTAGATAACAAACTCATCTCCCTTTATCTCCTTCAGTTAGTCTCAGTGAGATTTTTGATCTCTGCCTAGGAAAGGCTGACAGCCCAACTCAGAATGAAGCAATTTGAAGCCAGAACTTCTGCCTTCTAAATTCCTTAAAAATAAAAGGATCAAAGTCTGGATGGAGTGAGGAGTGGTGAGGTAGAATAGAAAAAATAAAGATAAGTTTTTAAAAGGAAGCAAAAAATAATAATTTTTAAATTGTATTTTTAATAAAAATTGCATGTTCAAGGCCAGGGATTGAGTGAGCTCAGTGGTGCTACATTTGCTCCACAAACACAAAGTCCTGAGTTCAACCCATGGTGCAAAGGTGGGGGGATGTAGGTTCACAATAAAAAGCCAATCAAAAGTTCTTAAATCCTTAAAGTCACAATAAACCTCGACTATTCCTTTGTAAGTATGTTCTTTTAAAATTGTGTCTTAAAAAAGAGTTGTAAAAATACATTTACTATACTATTCACTATGTTACTTTGAACCTTCTCCCTTGGAATGACAATTCTATGTCATTAAACCTAAGGCCAAAAAATCAGCCTTGTTCTCCCTCACCCTCTCTCAGAGGTGCTGGCCCACAATGGCATCTTCTGCAGAATGCTACAGTGCTTCTGAAATTGTACTCAGTTTTTTATCACTGGGGTCCCAAGTAAAACAGCTTCCATGAAGGCAAAGGTTTTCTGTTTTTCTTCTTTTTCTCAGCTGTGATTAAACATGATGCAAACGCTGTGTTTGTGTCTGTTAAGCACATGAATGAAATGAGAATATTCTAGCTGTAAGCCTTAAGGATGGTACAGAATATTACCAATAAACTCATAGAATTAAATCTCCCCTCTCAAATAAGAGTCTATAAGTCAGGTGTCTGAAATATACTCTACATGTGCTTATCTTTATGCCAGCTTTTCCTCTCTCTGAGAGCACGACCTTTGTGAGGTTTCCTCCTACATGAAAGCTGGTGCACCAAAGACATAAACCAGTAGAGGGTGTGCTTGGATAGTCTGGAGTTCTGAAAATAAATTTCATTTGCATGAACAGCAAAAGAGAAAGTGAGGTATATTTGGGGCAAAGATTTGTCATACAGGTTTTGTTTAAGATTCATTATAAGTAAAATTAATTAAATAAATATGTAATATTACATGTTCATAGAATATATATGATATGTTCAATCTTTAACTGGTTAGGATTCTTTTTTTATTTTTTACAATGTTTTTGTAATATATAAATAAATGTGTAATTATCTTATACATCAATATACCAAGGCAGAAAAGTGTTGCACATAGAAGAAAGAGATATTTGTCAGTTCTTTATGTTGATGTAAGTGAAGAGTTAGGCCAGTATTTAAAATTAATCCGCATCATGCCTTAAAATGTAAGTACAGTATAACATTTATTTTTCCAATAAAATTCTACCTAAAATTAATATCAAAGTGCCATTATATTCTCCCAAACACACACTAGAACTATGAAGGAGAAAGGTACCTAAATAACTTCAGACATAGTGATAGGTTTTTAACTTACCATTTTTTATTTAGTCCTCTCAAAATCACAGAAGATGGGTTTTTGTTGCACCTATTTTTATAGGTGATTAAACTGGGACTTGTAGGAATTGTGCAAGTTGATGTTGGTCTTTAGGGAAGCCGAGCTTCAAATCCAATTTATATACTTTTCACACTACAGCATAGAATAGAATGAACACTGCAGGTCATTAGATTTCAGACATGCAGAGATGCAAGGTGATTACAGTAACATGAAAACTGAAGTGTTGGTGAAAAGAAGTAGCCTATGATTGATCTAAGCCACAGATTGCAAGTAAATGGCACAAGGACCACCACCTCTCATTCTCTCCTTTCCGTGTTTATTGTAAACATCCAGAGTGGTCCGTGATGCTTTTTTTTCTCTACAAAACCCAAACATAGCCTCAAAATCTTCATCAGTGAAACAAGCTTCTCAGAAATCGTTTGGAGATGACACAAAAGACTGAAAAGTTTTCTATCGTTTTTCTAGGTCAAAGGATACAGAATCCAAAAAAACTGACTTGCAGACATTTTTACAATATATTTTCATATATTTTATGAAACAACAATGGGACATACATCAAACACAATGGAACTTGTGGCCATTTCACCCATATTAACTGACAGAAAAGCTTTAAATTTGTAATTGAACTATTTATTATATACATGAGTAAAGTAATTGATTCTTTTTCAAAGATATATAGTGATATTAATTAACAATCTAAATAATAAAATTATCCAGCATACCTGATAAGTATATAAATATATTCCTCAAAAACCTAGTTAACCACATACAACATTTCTGGGCATGGAGACTCACACCTGTCTCCACACCCATCAGCAATCAGGCCTGTAATCCCAGCACTTGGGAAGCAGAGGAAGGAGGATTGCTGTGAGTTAAGGCTGAACGCAGGGCCAGGATGAACTGCAAAGTAAGACTTTGTCAAAAAAAAAAGGATAATCTAACACTGTCTAATCTAGTTATTCGTCCAAAACAGGTTATCTTTTGGTTTAACCTTTCAGAAAACTTTCTCTTTTCACAGGAAAATACAGTTGTGTATTTGCAGATCTTTGATGGTTTGAATTACCCTCTCCACAGACCCAGTGATGGGACAGGATTATAGGACAGTGTCAGAGCATCTGGATTTTGCCTCTATCCCCATTCACAGTCAACAGCATGGTGAACATGGCGGAATTCCTCTCTGGACTCCTAGCTTTTCCTGTCTAGAGAAGGAGGCTAGAGTCTCTCAAGGCCTCCTGGCTCTTAGAGTTTAGAAAATCAACCCAAACTCCATATTCTTTCTCCTCTTTAAACATTCTCCCCAAGTTTAAATCTGATTAAACCTCGCTCTATGCAACATAGTGCTCCTAGCACTCTGAAACACTTTTCTTTCACTATCAATCTTAAGAAATGTGCTCATCCAACATAAAGACCCCTTTTTGTTCAAGTGTTCTGACAGTGAGGCATGCATCCTAGAATGTCAGTGTCTTCTCTTCTGACCCCACCAACCAGCTTTTTCAGGATCGAATAAAGGCAGAGAAAATTATCAGCTATAAAACATTTAGATTAAATCTCCTACATCTTTACCTTCAGGAAAAGTGAAATGACCAGCAACATATCAACTCATAAACAAAGAAAATGTAATTTAGCATTTACTTGCTTTGTGGAAAAATATATATACATATACACATGGCTGTAGAGTCAACTAATTCAGAATTTTTAGAAGTTTCACTCAAAGTCAATTGGAGTGTACATCCTATTAAAGAAAAGACTTGCTAAGAATATTAATACAGTTGAACAATATTGCAAAAGAAAATTGCAAAGAAAATGTTTAACTTATTAAGAAAACTTCAAATATTCTAACATTAATTTCATTACAAATGGAATGTTAGTAATTTAAATTTTATCTTTTAGAGGTTTTTCTTCAGGGTTTTTGTTGTGTATTTTTGTTTTAGGAATGATTACTTTTAGTGATTTTATTGTTTTTGTTAGTTTGGTTGTTGTTGTTGTTGTTGTTTTCATTGCTGGGGCCTGAACCAGGGCCTTCTCAGTGAGTTACATCTCCAGCCATGTTTTATTTTTTTCGAGACAGTTGCACTAAGTTGTCCAGGCTGGGCTCAAGTTGTGATCCTCTGCCTGAATCTCCCAGAGGGCTAGGATTCTGGACATGTGCCACCACTTTTGGCTTATCTGTATCTTAAGATGATCTTTTACATGAAATTACTTGGTTATTCATTACTTAGAATGATCATTTTTCTTCCTAATGGATAATCATACATTACTTCATAATGGTTTGATTTTTTTTCATTTCCAGCTAGTTTGATTTAATAAGATATAAAATTTTAGAAATTACATATGCAGATTCTGCTGGACAAGTGGTCTTAACTACAGGAATGCATGCTGGGGAAATTAAAAGTCAAGTAGTTTTATATTTTACTTCTTAAGTTTTCAGAATATAAACCAGTACATTCTAAGTTTTTAAATTACACCAGGAATACATAATAGATCTTTAATATATATTCAGTGAATGATTGGTTTAATGAGTGAATCTGCCTGAAATCATGTAGAAGTCTTTAGCAATAAATTAAAATTAAAAATACAAAGAAAATGGTATGACTGCAGCAGTTATACCACAGTAAAGTAGAACTATCCTACTGAAGTAGACAAAAAATAGAATTTGTGAATGGTACTTAGATAATTATTATAAATGAAGTAAAATCACACAGAATTTAAAAGAATGTATATTTGGGAATCAAGAGCAGGATTTAAGATCAATTCTACCAGTTGTTAATTGTGCTGCTTTGATCCAGCAAAGTAACCTTTCTCTTTTTTCTGCAAAAAAATAAATAATTGATAATATTGTTTCTTACCTCATAGCATTATTTTTTAAATCTTAAAATTAAGAAAATTTTATGCATAACTTTAGTAAAAGTAAACAAAGAATCTTCTATAGCACTCAGCAAATATTTGTTTACATAATAGAAAGTAATGTATTAAAATAGTATAGTACTGTATACAGTCAGCACTATAGACAAGCTAAAATTAATGGAGTGATATGTACTTATGACTTGTTTACACTTGAGAATATATATATATAAGTATATATATATGCTTATATATACTTTATATATACCTTATATATACACACATATATATATATACTTATATGAATGTAAATATCACAAATAGAATGAATGTGGGGGCATTTGCTTGTAATCCTAACACTAGGAAGGCTGAGGCAGAAGGATTGCAGTAAGTTTAAAGCCAGCTTGGGCTATATAGGGAGTTCACTCCTAGCCTGAACTATATATCATGAGACTCTGTCTCAAAAAATTAGTGAAATAAAATACAATGAATGTTTCTACTCAGTAAATTTTAGAAAAAGAAATTAATATACTAAATACAATTAATTAATAATGTAGCTACTACCTTTTGATATAAGAAAACTATAGTGAAACCAATTATATTGTTTCTACTAATTTTGTTCCTTTTATTTCTTAATTTTTCTGAGCCTAATGTATGGCTTTCCTTATGACTAGGTTACACATAAACATCTCTTCGCACTTGTGTAAGCTCCTTGACAAGTTTTGTTGGCACAGTTCCCCAAGGGAAACTGTGAACCATTGCAAATACAGAAGATCCTTTAAATAAATGATAGAAAATAATTTCATTCCTCTATCAGGATTTCATTCATAAAATCCCAATATTCTTCCTATGTATACAAATTCATTAATTAATAGTTTCTTTTCATTAGATTCTTATGTTAGCCACCCAAAAACAGACTTCAACAATGTCTACACATACAACCAACTCTGGCTAATTTGTCAAAATAAATTAGTCCCACTGGAAATATTCTGATGGTCTTCTCCACTCAAAACAGTTCATTTCTAAATGTATACCATTTATTTACATGAAAAATGGGCTCTTTTGGAAAAGTTTTTTCCTGGCTACACTTCTTGAAACTCGTTTTTGTGCACCCAGCCATTTGCCAGAATGATAACCTGGGTTCTGCATGTTCTCCCTGACTTTGATCTACCAATATTAAGAGACAGCTTCAGGATTTACCTTGGAGTTTCAAATACCACAACTCAAATAGAAAGTGTCTACTAAACACCACAATCGAGGACACAAGGGTTCACTACCTCCTTTTCATTTCTTCTGTCAGTGTTAATTTTAAAGTAATTCTGCATATTTCAAATTGTATGTAGAAAAGAGTGAGGGGAAACTTGCAGAGAATTGCTTTCTATGAACCCAGCAAAGCTGCTCTGCAAAGCATCTCAGTTAACTTCTACGACACTGTAATGTGGTCAAGAATTCCAGAACACAGATCAAAGAAAGCAGGGTTACTCCCCACAGAGCTTGCAGAAAATGAGAGAAGAGTCTTTAGGACTCATGTAGGCTCTTAAAGAGAGCTTTTCTTAGGGGGCCGGGGAGTTAGCTCAGTGGTTCCGGCGCCTGTCTTGCAAGCGCAAGGGCCCGGGTTCGATTCTCCCGTAACCACATAACAATACTGGGTGTGGAGACTCACACCCAGCAGCAACCAGTACCACATACCACAGTACCGGGCGTGGTGGCTCACGCCTGTAATCCCAGCACTCGGGAGGCAGAGGCAGGAGGATTGTGATGTGAGTTGGAGGCTGAGCTCGGGGCCAGCCTGAACCACAAAGCGAGACCCTGTCTCAAAAAACCTAAAAAAAAAAGAGTGCTTTTCTTAGCCCTGGTCTATCCTAGTTTTTAATCAGAACCTTGCTGATACCTATATCTTGTCTGAATGATAGAGGAAAACTGAGAAAAATTAGATTTGGTCAATCTAGGCAATCATTGTAGCAATTCTGGCAAAAATGGCTTTTATTGCAGTATTAAATGTTTATTATTAACTGTATTATACACAAAAAATAGCTGTATATGGGGATAGTTTGTACATAAATATCACCAAAATCCATAGATTGTATAGTCTTGTTGGGTTAGCAGAGTTTTGGAAAGCAAATTTCCTTCCCACTTGAAATGACAAAGAAGCATTTTGAAAAAGAGATAGACAGGAAAAATTATTTTCATAATGTGAAAGCTGGATACCAAAGTACATTTTTACAGAGAGGAAATTTTTGACAGAAACTTGAGCTGAATCAAATGTAATAAAATGAGGAACTTACCTTTCTTTAGAGGGAAATTGGCTAAAGGATTTATTCTTAACTCAGCCTTAACAGTAATGAGAGAAAAGCTGATATACTATTTCCAAACAAAACTTAAATTCTTAACACAAAACACCTTTATCATTTTTGATCCAGCTAGTAAATCGCATGGACAGATTTAGGCCATTAATGTGGGTGAAGAACACATCATCTGGAAGCCCTCCAAAGACTAGGGGAGCAAAGAGGCCTTTAGGAAGCCAGGAACTCACACACACAATTCCAAGTGTGCCAGAAGGTACCACTGAGTCAGCAACATCAGTGAACTGATAAAATAATAATGCTTCCACAGCTATATTGTGCAAAGCTCAGTATTTGTCCAACTTTTCTTTTTATAAAACAAATCAAAGTAGAAGACGTATTCCAATAAATGGACTGATTAATAGACTGCAAAACTGTTCCACTTGTAGTTACTTCTGGCCAAACTCTAAGGTGTACTATTAATTTAATTTCTAACCTTGCCCAAACCACAAAAAGGGAGTGAATACTGACTCCACTAGAGACATACATGACTAGAGTCATGCATTCAAACGAGGGTCCCTTCTTAATTATTATACACACACAAAGGCATATCCTGTGTTCTGCAGGATGTTGCCCCATCCTCTCATGGCATGCCTCCAAGCTGGGCCCCTGGATGTACTTTCATCAAGCCATTGCCAACCTCTATAACGCTGGAAATCTCTGGTCATAACAAGGATGTGACCAGTGAATGTCATAGTCATTAGTGTGTTCCAGCACCTGCTCTACACCTGAATAACTCTACACTTGCAGGTATACTCATTCCTGAGAAGGCAAACCAGCAATTCCCGAAGAAACAAAAGCTCTCCAGCTATTGAATAGGGAATTCTCATCAGAGGGTAGCAGGTATTCTCAAGAAATGCTGCCATCTGGGTCCTATTGAAGGTCAGATATTTAGCGCGGCTATCAGCTAGATCAGCCATGGTAACAATGTGTCCATTCCATATCAGCCATTGCTTGCCCCTGGCATGCCAGTGTTAGGGTGGAAAATGACAGAGGTGACAAACATCAGTTGGCCTGGTGCTTTTTTCTACTTGATTTTTACATCCAAAAAGGATGTTCTCTAGTGGGTGTAGCACATTCAAAGAACAGCACGCTTAGTCTTCATTCCCATATCTATTCCCTCATTATTATCCCAGAGTTTCCTGACTCTAATTCTCTTCCTTTTTCCTTCCAGATCCTTAGACAAAGGTCTACATATATTTAATTCCTGGCCACTCCTTTTTTTTCTCTAAAAAATCGGCTTCTAGCTATTCCACCCAGAGGGAGGATTTTGCTCTACACCATCTTTAAAACCACCTCTGTTTGAGGCTTTTGTGTAGCTGCCAGCCATACTCAGCTTGGATCTGCTTATCAAGCCTGGGCATTTGAAAATGAAGCTCAAGCTTTCTATTCCAGCTTTAGCTGGCCATGGAAGACTCCCTACCCAGATACATACAGCCTGAAGAAGGGGCAGTGATATACCTGTGGGGGGTGACATCTGAGCTGCCCACTCAGGACATTTGCTTGTGTCTTCTAGCTCAGCATTGTACATCTTGTGTCAGCTTTCTGTCACTAGAAAAAGATAATAGAGAGATAAACTTATGAAGAGAAAACAGTAGGGTTTTCCCATAGTCTAAGAGGTTCCAGTCCATGATAAGTCTTCTCCATTGCCTTGGGGCTGCAGTGAGGCAGCACATGTGGCAGGACTATGTGATGGCGAGGACCACTCTCCTAAAGGCCAAGAGTTAAATGAAAGGAGGAAGAAGGAACCAGGCTCTCATGTTCCCTTCAAGAATACACCCACCAATAACCTAAACATCTCCCACTCGGATTCACCTTGGAATCTTCTACCATCTCCCAATAGTACCACCATGGGAACTAACCTTCAATATATGGGCTGTTGTGAGGACTTCCAGATCCAAACTATCACCTACCTCTTAAACAAGAAGAGCAAGATGCATGAATTTGCCTTTTATTTTGAAGGAGATACCCTGGTACACCCTTCACCATAAATCTCCAAACCCTTTACTGATATGGCTGGACCCTAGATCTTTGCAATGTTTATCTCTTTTTTGGAATTCATGCATCTCAACACTATTGCTAGGTTGTCTATGTCTTATCTCTCTAATCCACGAATTATTGGTATAATCAGGGCCGGGGATTTGACTCAGTGGTTCCAGCGCCTGTCTTACAAGTGCAAGGACCAAGGTTCGATCCCTGGTTAACCACATACAATACTGGGTATGGAGACTCACGCCCAGCAGCAACCAGTACCACATACCACAGTGCCGGGTGTGGTGGCTCACACCTGTAATCCCAGCACTTGGGAGGCAGAGGCAGGAGGTTTGCTGTGATGTGACTTTGAGGCTGAGCTCAGGGCCAGCCTGAACCACAAAGCGAGACCCTGTCTCAAAAAACCTAAAAAAAAAAAGAAAAAAGAGCCAGATGGTAACATTTTAGGCCTGGCAGACAAAAATGGTCTCAGATTTATATATATATGTGTGTATATATATATATATATATATATATATATATATATACATACATATATATGTATATATATGTATACATACATATATATATACATATATATATACATACATATATATGTATATATATGTATACATACATATATATATACATATATATACACATACAAATGTACACTAAGCAGACATATATATATATTTATATATATATATGTATATATATGTATACATACATATATATGTATACATACATATATATATATATACATAACATGTATATGTATGTATTTATGTATTTAACTCACTTTGTAGTTCAGGCTGGCCCTGAGCTCAGCCTCAAACTCCCATCACAGCAATCCTCCTGCCTCTGCCTCCTGAGTGCTGGGATTACAGGTGTGAGCCACCACGCCCGGCACTGTGGTATGTGGTACTGATTGCTGCTGGGTGCGAGTCTCTACACCTCGTATTATATGTGGTTACTGGGGGATGGAACCTGGGCCTTTGCACTTTCAAGACAGCTGCTGGAACCACTGAGCTAAATCCCCAGCCCTCAGAGATATATTTTTCATGTTTATCTCTTAAAAGGGTAAAACCATGCTTAGTTTGCAGACTGTATAAAAACTGGCCATACACCATACTTTTTTCCTGTGGTCTATAATTTTTCAACTCTAAGGTGACACAAATTGTTGCCATTCACCCACCCTGGGATGTGATTTAATTATTGATTTACTGCCTCAGATGTGGTGGAGCATAGTTTCAGGGCTTTCTTCTTTGCCTTCCCCACTATAATAGATCTTACTCCACAGAACAAGACCCAGTATAACAGTTGTGCTCACCACCAAACAAGCCAGACTCATTATACATTTGGAAACTGAGCTGGAGGGAGTATCACAAACCCAGTGGATCCTATTTTATTACCTAGCCCCTGTAGTTTATCATTAAGCTTGTCTATTACTTTATATTTTACCTATGAAGGTGTACAACTTCACCGAAACTAAAAAAAAAAAAAAATTAAGAAAATATCCAATTAGAATTTTGAATCAATGTTTTCCAAAATAGAAGTTAATGAGCAAAAATACCTTCTTACTCCAGTAATATCCAATGGCCAGGCAGGGTGTTATATCTTTGAAAAATCAGTGCAATTCTCAAAAACCAAAATACATAGAGAAACAAAAATACATGGGCATCCAAAATGAAGATATATCTCAATGTCAACGTAGTGAAAAAAAAAAAAAACCTGAAAATAACTGGGCCTAAAACGTAAGATTTGGGCATAAATGCTAAATTCTGGTTGAGGAGAGTTTAATGACCCTCTGGGCATGAGATAAAGCCTAAGGCTGAATATTTTGGACAAAGCTGAGAGCCTCAAAGAGGTATCCTGTCATGTAGCAGAAGTGGAAATACTGTGTACTCTGATCTCTACCTGCCTAAGCAGCTTCTCATCAGACAGGCTCTGGATGCAAAGACTCTGACAAGAAGCTAGAAAGGCAAGATGGTGCCATGCTTAACTGATGGATCCAAATGTACACTAATCAGACAAAACTAAAATCACTTGATTTAAATTCTTAAGGATCTTGGCCCAACACTGGTTAAAAAAACATGTAAATGCAAAATCACTCTATGTAAAGATTCACCCATAGCCCAGAATACAAATGATTTTCTGGGAAAAAAAATAAATTCCTACACATTTTCAGTGCACAGTGAAAACAAACATTAAACTATGAAGGCAAAGGAGCCACAAAGAGATAGAATTAGCAAACATAAATAGGGAAACACCATCCCCAAATATAGGAATAACATACCTAAGCATCTGCACAATAAGGATTTTATGATGTTTTTCTAAAAAAAAAAAAAAAAAAAGGAACAGGACAGAGGCAAAAAGCAAGAGTATAAAGACCGATGATGGAATTAGAGATTTAAATTTCCTTACAGCACTGCTGCAAATGAATGATGTCTTCAGTGACTAAGCATAAAGTGACTACACATAGGTAGGGTACATATTTTTCAGAAAACCTCAAAACAGAAACAGGAAAAATGGTTTCCTAAGTAAAGTAGGACAGGAAAAAGATAAGAAATGGGCAAGAAGTCATTTTTATAAGTTTTTTATCATACATAATGTTACCTATTTTCATTGAAATTAATAAACAGAAATGTGACATAATGAGAGAAAAATGTAAGTCAGGGTCAGAAATTTAGAACATGTGTTCTGTAAACTGTGCATAGAATCTCCTATGTAGCATGTATGATTCAAAGCATAAAATGTTTAAAACTCATAACAAAAAGCAGAAGTCTCCCAGGCCCCATTAGTTGAGGTAACCATGTGGCACACCCAAAACATCATGTCTGCATTTTCTGCTCTACTTCTCCCTCAGGGAAGAGCTTGGAATCAACTTGAACATAGTACAGGCATTACTAGCTAATCTTCTGTGGATAATCTGATATTAAAAGAGATCTGAAGTTGTCATCACATTGGACATCTTGCACCTACTTTGTGGTTTCATTGTGCTTTCATTCTGAATACATGTAGGAAACAGTATCTAATCTTTCTAGTGCTTCAAGACTCTAGAAGTCATATTACGAACGTACATCTATTGGGAGTTTTAGAAAAAAGCCATAAAATAAGATGGTGAGAATAATTTTCTAAAGCAAGCAATTGTGAGAAAAGACTGCAAGAAGGGTCAAAATGATTTGAAGAAAACTGGGAAAACAAAGAGGCAAAAGAGACACTTTGTGGAAAGGAAGGAGTCTGATTTGAGAGGAAGGAAGGAAGTTGTCGCACTTGAGATGACCTTAATCTAAGAGACAGATTAGAAGTATAAGAGTGTCTTAGTGACTTTCCTCACTGCTAGGACAAAATACCCAGCACTCAAAGTTAAAGGAGGGAAAGTTTGTCTTATTTTGCAGATTTCAAAGGTTTCAGTCCATAGTCAGCTGGTTTCAAGGTGAAGTGGCATTACACACCTCAGAGGAGAAAAAGTTCATGGTGTGGCAGGCAGAAGGCAGCAAGCAAGGAACAACAGCAGAAACCAGCCTGCTGGACTTTTGTCCCATCCAGGGTACAAGCCTATGGATGTTGCCGCCCACCTCCAGGTTGGGCCTTCCTATTATCCACATCTAGAATTATGCTGAACAATTAGGGGACTAATTTAGTTATCAAACAGTCGATCCATATTCATACATATTATAGCCAGCCACCTTACACCTATCACATACCTTACATCCAGCCCCAAAGTTCCACCTATGAGCTCATGAGGCTTCAGGGTCAGGGGAACACCTAGATAGAAACCATAACAAAGGAGAAGGAAAACATAAGCAGGAGAAAAGACAAGAGAAGGAGAAGCTAAGAGTAAGATAAATAAGAAGAGTCAGAAGCTAAGTTTTAATCTGCAGGGATAGATGTTTTACCACTGGGATTAAATAAGTTAATTTTTTAGACTGGAGAGCTTAACTAGCTATTTTTAATGGTACATCTCTGGGAATATAATCTGAGTTTTCTTTGCTAATGAGTTATTTTCTAATGCAGTTACACAAATATGGTGGACTATCATTCTACAAAGGAAGGAAATTCTGTGCTTTCTAACATGGCTGGAATTAGAAGACATTATGTTAAGAGAAATAAACTAAACATATAAAGAAAAACAACAAATGACCTTAACTATATGAGGAATCTTTAAATGTCAAAGTCAAAACAGTAGAGAGTAGAATGCAGCTTACTAGGGGTTGGGGGTTGAATGAGAGAGAAGTTGAATGAGAGAGAAATTGCACAGCTCAGTTTGTGATTGCTAAGTCTTGGAAACAATCCAAATTTCCATCAACTGGAGACTGGATAAAGATATGGTTTTTTTATAGAATGGAGTAATACTCTGCCATTAAAAATGATAAGATTGAATCATTCATACTAAAATGGATATACCTTGAGGACATCCTCATAAGTGAAATAAACAGGTCACAGATGTATATATATGTTTTTAAATGTTGTGTGTGGATTTACTTTAATATCTAAAATTTTATTGTAAATTTAATCAAAGAAGAAAAAAAGATGGAAACTACACTTTCTAGTGCCCCTTCGGTACTGAAGTAATCTCATGGTAGCAATTCTGCTGTGCTGAAAGCATAGAAAAAGGCGAAAATGAGAGGCCACTGAAGCCAAACAGTTGATTCTACAGTACCTTTTCCAGTCCAGTTCCAAGCCCCGATGTAGAGTCAAGCTCACCCCACACAGATAGCAGATAGGAAATGCCTTCTATGGAGCAACCATCTGGCCCAAATACTAATGAAAAATAATATTTGAAGGTCTTTCTGGCATTTTACAAAAAGGACTCTGGCTACTTAAAAGCAAATATGGTCATACAACAATGAATGAAGTAGAAGTAAGTATCTTTGCAATTTCTTGAAAAGCTTGCTCTTTTATTGCAGTGTCAGCATCCACCATTGTATTATTATTGTTGGAATAAACCCAGCCCTTAATAAACAAATTTTGAGCTAGCAGAACATTTTTGTGGCAAGGTCCTATTACAAAAACAATAGTAACAGGGCCAGGGTGTTAGCTCAGTGGTTCCGGCGCCTGTCTTGCAAGCGCAAGAACCCGGGTTCGATCCCCGGTATCCACATAACAATACTGGGCGTGGAGACTCATGCCCAGCAGCAACCAGTACCACATACCACAATGCCGGGCATGGTGGCTCACGCCTGTAATCCCAGCACCCGGGAGGCAGAGGCAGGAGGATTGCTGTGATGGGAGTTTGAGGCTGAGCTCAGGGCCAGCCTGAACCACAAAGTGAGACCCTGTCTCAAAAAACCTAAAAAAAAAAAACCAATAGTAACAGCAAAATACCTATAAATATAACTAGTGAGAATGATTAAGCTATATAAAATATAAATTAATACAAGATAAAATAACCAATAAAATATTTGTAGTAGATGAACATCTTCAAAATGAAATGGTATGATAATTACAGTCACATTTTAGTATATAAAAATATGTATCTGTTAGACTGTGTAAATACAAAGCACCATATTTCTTTGTACAATTATGTCTTTATTCCATTAGTCTAAATGTAAATATGTCTTCAGATAAAAATAAGTATCAGTCTCCCATTGTAATGTCTCTTCATTGATCATCTTCTGCCCTGTAAGTGCAGTGCCAGACACATCTGCTCTGTCTGCCACCTGGAGCCCTGAAAAGTTCAAAAATATTACGCCTACTTTTAATGTTTCTGCCTACAAGTCAGCCATTCTTTCTCAATCTTTCTCATCTATGCTTTGTCTTCTGAATTCATCTCAGTCTGTCAATATTCCTCTTTACTTTACACAAGAGTCCAGTTGTGGGCTGAACTATACTTAGTAAAGTAGGTTATCATTGAGTTTTCTGAACAAAACAATCTTGTTACTAACTTTTTAAAGATTAGATTAGTTTACAGTAGTCACATCATATTGTTGCCTTGTTTTCAGCTGACCATGAACTTTTTCACCAATGTTACGGAGAACCCAGATGTTCTCCAGCTAGACTTGTGCAAAGGGATCTTCAGACACACATGCTTTTCCTTTTGCACAAGTTTAGAAGAGTGTAGATTTACCTCCTGAGTATAATCTTCAGTTTTCACCTCATCATTGCATTCCTCACTACCCGTTAGGATCCTGGTTCTGGCCCTTTTTGTCATGCATTCCCAACTTCTTTTCACCTGAAGACTTTGTAAAAGATCATTATTTTACTATATAAGTAATAAACATGAATTCAAAATAGGTCACAAAAATATATATAAGTATAATAAACACCATAGTGTTGAAGAAATGTCTATTAAAAAATTATCTCTTGTTAACATAAATCTATCAGCACTTTTTCAGAGCAGCTGCTCGATAGATAATAATATTCCTCACAACTCCATCATCTGGTTGTTGTTTTTTGGCTTTTTCATTTTGTTTTTCCACTTTGTCCCAAAAAAGATATTGAGAAATGCTGCCAGTCTTGAAAAATATAACTACTTTGGATAATTGCATTCTCTGATCCAACTGACTGGCACCACTGGTGAAGACATATCTTTCTACATTGTATGAAGGCGTAATTCTTCAGCATGGGCTAAAGTAAGATTTAAAACGATAATATAGATGGTACATTTTTTTCATTAAAATACAACAAAGAGAGGATGAGGTTTTTAGGAAGCAGCTCAAAGTTCAATGAACCTGTGGTTTGGCAAAAAAAAAAAAAAAAAAAAAAAAAAAAGCCATGCCCTGGAGGAACTTGGAGACAGTAGGCTTTTTCTTGACTGAAAATATATAATTTTCCTGGCTTCGCAGTGTTTATAAAGCAAGGTAGAGATCAGAGAGTTTGTCAGAGCTGAAAGAGAACTTTGTGTACCAGAGACAGGCGTGGGGAAGTGTTCAAACTGCGATGCTGTGTTATAATTAAAAGAGTATGTCCTGTTTTTCAAATGTCTCATATCCATGTCACCCGGTCTACCCTCTAGCTCATTGCTCCAGTCTGTACCTTTCCACAAAGAAACTCTCGCTAAGCCTTTGTGTGACTCTCTGTCAATCGACATAATGTTATGGAGAGTGATCTTCTTTAGAAGAAGGAAAGCAGTAGGCCAAGGCTGCCCATTTCCTCCTGCTTCTTCCAGCACAAAGGAAACACACAGCAAGAAAGCTTTAAGGAGTCGTCAACGATCTCAAACCCAAATAACAATTAAATGATACAAATGACAGCACTGGGCTGATTTGGAAACTGAAGAGTAATAGCCCAATCAAAACAGGACACTAGTTATGCAATTCCAGCCAACTCCTGCCACAGAAAGCTGTAGGATCAAGGTTACTAAATCTTCTTATTATTTTCAATAGGAGTCAGAAACCTGTACTGTGAACCACTGAGAGCCTAACACAGCCAGAGGTACAGCCAGAGCTAGGAAGGTGGCTGTCGCTTGCTGAGGATTTGCAATGAACATTAGCTGTAGAATGAGGTGATAGAAGGCAAGCTTCCTGTAGCATTGACTTGGCTTTTGCTGCAGCTCGTTAGAGGAAGAAGAGGAAAACCTTGAGTGGAGTTGCACTGTTTGGCCAACTGGGGTGCACACTGAGGGGAGTGGGCAGGAGGACCGAAAGTTCAAATGCAGCCTGGGTAATTTAGACACTTAGTGACACCCTGTCCCAGATACTTTGGATTTAAATGAAAGGGCTGGGGACATAGCTCATTGTAAAGATCTGGATTTAATCCTCAGTAACACAAAAAGAATTGCACAGTCATAGACAGTAGTATCTCATACTGCTATTGTGCAGAAGTTTCACCGCAACCTACTTTCATTTTTGCTTTTACCTTCTTTTTCTCTTTGTTCAGCCTAAGTTTGCTCTGCAGACCTGGTTTCCCCCATACTCTTTTACCTTGCATAATTTGAGTAAACTTTTTTGATGCTGTTTAAAAAAAAAAGTATCTGATATTCTTCTGTATGTTATTATGTATGTATATTCAAAACAACAAGGTAGTTAGAATGATAAAGAAGAGCCCAAACTATTGAGGAAATGATTTTCTTCTTCTCTCCAGAACACAGACAAGCTTTCTGATGCAAAGCCTCTGGACTTTCTTGCTCACAAAGCCAACAAGTAAGGCGAGATGTCGTGCCTTCTATTCAGAAATAAAAGTGTGGGTACCTTGACACTACAGTCCATGGGGTGACAGCCACCTCAGCCCTCTTCCCAAACCCTGAGAAGTTAAAGTAAAATAGCACTTTGAAATTCAGCACCATAATTCTCTGCATTTATCAATCTTTTTAGGGTGAGCAATACATATGGTTTTATAAGTCAAAAATGAGATGATAGATAGATAGATATAGATATGGATATACAGATATATAAAATATGTGATTGTGTTAAAGTGAGTATCCCCAAAGAAGACTCAAAATAAGAGTTCTTGTTTGAGTAGTTTATTTGGTTGAAGAGTGGGAAGAAAGCAGGCAATGAAGGCAAAGCAGGTACAGTACGATGATAGGTGCACGGAGATCCTCTGGGAAATGTGCACCATACTGATATCTGAAATACCCCTTATGTACTAAGTGATATTTCTTTCTTGTTAGCTTTACACAATAAGTAAATATGTACTAGGCTCGGTTGTCTTTTTTATTATAAACAAGATTTGTGAGTTCTAACTCTCTGTCACTATGAGACATTACTGTATTATCAAAACAGAAGGCTGACAAAGCAGAGTCTTATAAAGACTTGCAATTGTCGGTCCCCCCCCCTTGACTGCCTATCTGTTGCAGGATGCCATGTCATTAATACATATATGTTTCCAGTCTAAAGCCATCCACCAGGTGAATATCCTTTGAACTAACACATATGCCACACTTCCCCACAGCTGTTACTTCATTTTGCATTCATCATGTACAAAGTCCATCCTAAAAACCGAGATCTTTATTCTTGAGTTTGTTGGCTTCCTATTCAACTTTTTAAAACTCATCCATGATCTTCAACATTTGGCATGTAATCCCAGTACACTTTGAGTCCATTCTGAAGATTTATTGATTGCTTTACCATGAAAACACTAATGTGAGATCAGAAAGAAAAGAAAACTTTTCCATACAGCTCTGATTATATAAAATAAGATGGCAAGGGGGAGAGAAAGGCCTGATTTGTTTATTCACCATTGGCTAGTGCAATTTTAATAATGGGTTTGCTGAAGTCTACCCAAGTGTCAGCTGCCGGCTCAGCTCTGCAATCGCTATGTGCCAGTTCGGCTGGGTCCTCTGTTATCTCTGGCCCCAAGTGAGGTGTTCTCACGTGACTGTGCCACACAGTGGAGCTAGAAATAGAACATAAGGGAAGCAGTGGTGTTGGTTTTCAATCATTTAATAAGTACAATTAGAAAGTTACACTAAAAATTAATGGGTATAATACATTTCCCAAATTCCAGATCGGGGGATTTGATTCAGGCAGGAGACACAGATTCATAGGAATCTGATTCCTAAAGTGCTTGACAAAATTCAACAGTTTTTGATATATACATATATTTGATAGATAATGTAAGATTTAAGAATATGTACTCCATATTGATAATGTCTTTAGATAAAATAAAATATCTCCCAAATATTAGCTATTTGAAGTGTTGGGGAAGGGGACATAATTCCAACTATTCTGGAACCTGAAGTAGGAAAACTGCAAGTCTGTGGAGATGCTGGGTGACTTTGTAAGATCTTTCCTGAAAATGAAAAGGGCTAAGGACATAGCTCAGCATCCTATGGGTTCAGCCTCCAGTAATGTTTAAAAAAAAAAAAGACATTTATATTTAAATGAGTGTACCTTGAGGCCATACTCATAAATGAAATAAATAGGACACAGATATGCAAATACCATATTGTTTCTCTAGTATGAGAAACTGAAGGTGTAAATGAGGTGCAGAATGTATGAGAGGTTTCATGAAATAAGAAGAGAATGTTCAAAGGGGAAAGGAAAGGAGGAAATGGAGAAAGTAAAGAAAGTAAAGAAGTAAAGAAGGGAAGAAAAAGTCTGATGGTAAAAAGGAAAATATGGAAAGAAAGCTCATGTATGCATGGGGACGGGAGTTGTAGGAGGTGCAGGGGAATGGGAAAAAATGAGTCAAGATACAGGACGTACAGGTACAAATCCTCAGTGCTGAATGCGATCATAATGCATATCTAAAATGTACCCAAAAACTCAATAAGGGACAAAAAAGAAAAATAAAAATTTAAAACTTGTGGAGAAAAAAACGAAAGACCAGTTTTTTTTAAAGGAGTGAATTTAGTAACTTTAAATTTTACGACTGGATTTAATGTTTATTATTCTAATATTTTAGCAATAAAAATCACCAGAATGTACAAGAAATAGAACAAAAACAGTACATAATGGAGGAGCATTTTCTCTGTAGCAGTGTTGACAAAAGAATGGCATAAATGTGACATGACCTATTTATAAGTTTATTGAATTTAGATGTGGTATCTGGCACACAAATCTCCATTCTTGTCCAAGACCTCAATGTTTGGATCAAGATATACCTTGTTAGAAACATCCTGGGCAAGTATGACTGTCATCAAATCCTCCCCATTTATGGCTTTTGTCCTTCATTTGGAGGCAGGAAGGATGCCTTTCCCCTTAACACACCTCAAAGCTCACGCCAGAGCTGATTCTTGGAGCCTAAAATGAAGTTGAAGCAGCAAATCTAAAATAGATCTTTTGGCCTAAATAACCAACTTTACCACTTACCATATGAATTCCCTAGAAAATTGTTCAGATTTATACTAATTTCCTGGCCCTGCCAGAAAAGTCAAAAGGACCAATAGCACATAAACCTCATATTTGGCTTCAGCCACTCAGGTTGACCTCTGCCAACACTATCATTTTCAGTAAAGATTGAATATTCAGACTCCCCGGTTTTCTCATTTATAATAAGCCAGCAACTATCTACATAAATCTAATCACTATCAATGAAATTCATCAGTATTTTCCAGCCTGGACATAATACTTCTAATTCTTCAAATTTCTTATGGTGCATTTTTCTTTATGTGATTTCCTTCAAGCCAATTGCCACAAATAAAAATTTCTACTTCTAGGTCATTGACACATATTTTCTTTCCTGGCAACAGTCTATTTTCAAATAAAATATTAACAACAATAGGCCAGGCATTGTGTGGTGCTCTTTTAATGGTATCTTATTTAATTGTCCCATGGTAATGTCAGGTACAAATATAGCTAAAGCCCTAGAGCCTAAGGCAATATCTCAGGCAAGGCTGTATCAAGGATCTACTCTGGGAAGAGCCAGAAGCCAGTGGTAGAAGCCAGAATGTCTGCCAAAAAAATTTAAGGGCTGGACTACATAGGATTTTGTATTGGTCTCCAAAGTTTTCATGCATATATGTCCAAATGGCGCCTCCATGGTGGCAAGAATTATGACTCATGCAGGAAAATTTACTTATTTATTCCCAAACTAGAGTAGAAATAGTATACTAATAATTACTTTTGATTTTCAGATTTCCTGCCAAACAAGGACCAATGATCAACCTGTATTATTTATATCTGTCAAGGTTTCATCTTTAGAGTAAATTCTATTTCAGCTATACAGTTATATCACAAGAAGTGCTGTCCTTTTTGCATACTGCAACACAAAAGGTAAGAGAAATACTTTAGGGACCCTAGAAAACTTTGAAGGATGCTGCACATTAAACATCAAGAATTAAATATATTTAGGAATAAAGCAGTATTGATAACTTTGATTTCATGGGGTAATTTGGTCAACTTGTATATGAATGTGTTTGATATGATAGAGGATAAACTTAGAAAGTCTAAAGTATTTGTGAAGAGACTGGACAATTATTACTACAATCTAAGAAATGATGAGGACTGAATTTAGCAATGCCAATGGGAGATGAAGCAGAGTCCATAAATCTCAGACTTAACTGTATGGGCAAAAAAAGAGAAGGAACCAAAACAGCTAGCTTCTTAAGCTTCCTGAAAAATTAATAAACATATCAGAATAAAAAGATGTATCTTACATAAATAATAAGCAAGATGCAAAAGAATCAGGCACTCACCATTCTTACTACACTTGTTTGTTCTTGTAAAATTCATCTTTCCCAGGCCCCAGCATGACAGAACTACAGGTTCCTGTAGCTAAAGGTAAGTATAGGAGAAACAGCTAATACCAATGAAAAGCCAGGAGCAGGGGCCTAGATCTAGGTTCAGATATCTTATAACTCTATACAATGACGGAAATGGTTCTTCTAAAGTGGAAAATTATATTCCCAGTTCATGATCTGGCTCATTGCCTGGTTACTGTGCTTCTCTGACTTAAGCATGAATCTCTTCCCTCTTTCATAAGTTATACATCATAAGACTACCACTGAATCAGTACTAGGTTATATACCATAAGACTACCACAGAATCACTACTAGGTTCAATTCTTTCTGATTTTTCTTAAATACAGTGGAATGCTTTTATACACAAGAGCATCTGTTATATTATTTTTTTCATGAACAGATGAATACTAAGTCACTTAAAAAGCAATTGAAATATATGTCAGAGTTTATTGATGTAAATATAATCTACTGGCATATATTTCCCCATAAGAAATGACATGAGAAATTCAATCTGAATGTCTAAGACATGGAAGGGGATTAACAATTGGAATTTTCAACCAATAGCAAGCTTGTATAAGTTTCAGTCAAATAATTTCATCTTATAGAATCTTCTAGTTTTTCTAAGCAATGTGTACAAAATTTTTACTTTTTTTACTTTCAAAATTTTCAAAAGTATCAATGATATTTTAAATCAGTAAAACTTAATAATGATGCACTATACTCCTTCAGTGAAAAAAAGGAACCACATGGGACATGCATGAGCATATTCATATCACTCCTACTTAATGATAGCGATGAACACGTGAGAGCATGAACTATCATTAAGTAAGACTCTTTAATTTCATTTTAAGATTAATGCACTGAGGCTGATGGCAGGTAAATAACTGAACCCCACAGCTTGCAAATGGCAAAACAAGAATTCAAGCCCAGGCAGTGTGGCCCCAGGGTCCATGTCTGTCAGTGCCCAGTGCAGTAAACCTGAAGCAAGATCCCATGAGCACCACGGACTTACAATCACCGAGAGTGCAGAAAACAGAAGCTTCTCAAAGAAGAAAGGAAAACGCAGTCCAGGTAGTATTTTTGGATGTGTCCATGTTAAAGAAATGCACGGTCTTTTGAGTGATGAGTTCCTTTTCTTAATATTTTTAGCTGCATATGTAGCATTTTCTCACACACGTGGTTGCTCTCCTTCCTATTTGCTGACACAGAAGCTGGAAAAGAATGTGGAAACTGAGTAAATGAAAGAAATCCCTAGCATCTCTGCAGGATCAGAAGTGGAAAACCGCCTTTAGAATCTCTTATTATATCACTGCCGACAGACTGTGTAATCGGCTGACACGTTCATGGAAGCTTAAGATCAAGGAGCTATTCTTCACTGTCTTTGCCTAGAGAAATCCAGAGCTCCACAGAGGTTTGATATTGCTACATAAAAGTATGAAATAAGACAAAAAGTATCAATATTAATTTACTCGATCCTAGAAGAAAGATAACCTCCAAAAAGCCTGAGCTTGCTTTAACAAACATTTTGGAAGTGTTCATTAGAAAAATTCTTCCACTTTCACTCATCCTCGACTCGCTTACTTATTCTCACACACCTCATCTTATACAAAGTAGGACCTCCATGACACCAAATCCCTGTTTTATATTCCCCAGGTGAAAGCAAGCTCCCTGAGTCTAAATTTCATTGTTTTGTTGTTTTTCCTACTCTACTTGAAACTCATGATGGTAAGTTATGTAATCAGTTTTTAATCACCAGCCATAACAAACAAAAGACTGGATATTTTTCTAGTGGTTTTCCAGATTTCCCCCTTCTTCTTATGGTATTAAACACTGATGTTTTATATTATTGATAGGAAAATTATTCCTAAGAAGAAAAGCTTATTTCATGTAACAGTACCTTGAAGAGCTGATTCCTAGTTTTAGCTCCAAGAGGGATGAGCAAATCTAAAACATGGCCTAAATACAACTAAACCAAAACAAAGTCATGAAGGTGAACAACTTACTAGGGATGGAGGTATTATGGCCAGAGTGAATGTTTGTTTGGAGAGCAGCGATGAGAGAGACAGTCAGACAGACAGACAGACAAACAGATACAGAGAGAAACAGAGAGGGAAGCGATAGGAAGTTTTTAAACAGGTAGGTGAATAATCCTAACCTCATTTTTAATTGAAAGAAGAAAATTATCCAGAATGAGGCATGGACTTCACCCAATTAGGATGCCAAAGTGAAAAGGAAGATGTTTAGGACTGGAATATCAAAACTATTATATCATTCATATAACAGTAATAAAATTTTACTGATGTCAACACTGCAGTATGTTTCAGCTAGCGCCAAAGAAAGTAAGTAAAATTTGCATGACTTAGCTCCACCCCAGCTGAGACAGGAGCCCCGAGTTTTGCTTATTTTCACTCTAGTTCCAAGGCACTTCACACCCTAGAGAAAGGCTGCTCGCTGGTCAGAAGTAAAGACAAATTCAGAGCCAGGCATTGTGATTCTCATGCTCACCAGCTTGGTAACTTCTCAGTTTCAGTTCTATTAAATGAAAATGACATTAGGATCTCAAATTATTAAAGCAATTATTAAAAAATACATAATGCGGGCCGGGGATATAGCTCAGTGGTTCTGGCACCTGTCTTGCAAGCGCAAGGGCCCAGGTTTGATCCCTGGTAACCACATACAATACTGGGTGTGGAGACTCACCCCAGCAGCAATCAGTACCACATACCACAGTGCCGGGCATGGTGGCTCACACCGGTAATCCCAGCACTTGGGAGACAGAGGCAGGAGGATTGCTGTGATGTGAGTTGGAGGCTGAGCTCAGGGCCAACCTGAACCACAAAGCGAGACCTTGTCTCAAAAACCTAAAAAATAAAATAAAATAAATAAAAATACATAATGCACTGATAATGGTGCCAGATGTGTCATAAGTGCTTCCCAAGTATCATCTACTATACATTTCCCAAAACAAAGAAACACAAATTAATGCTTTATTGCAAATAGGGTAGTCAGTCTTAATTTCCAGGGAGTTATAATGGATCCAGGATGAACACAGGACAAAGGGTCTGTTCTGACAACTTCCACCCCAGTGCCATAAATCTACTATTCCACAGGTCTCAGAAAAAGACAAAGACAACTCAAAGTATATGGTGTAATCACCTATGACAGGATTATTTTATGCTTCCCATTAAGGCTTCACCACTAGAAATTAACTCAAAAAGTGCTTTCAAGTCCACCCAATCCATAGTTACACTCCATGACACAGAGATAGGAGACAGCAGAGGAGGTCAGAGCACCTGTACAACAATATATTCCTATTTACAACCTGCAGTGGTATTACCACTCACATCTTCAAAGAAGAAACCATAGACCATGGAATCTCCCTTATTCTTCCTCACTTTCCACATGCAACTGATAATATTTCTCTGCTATAATTACTTTCTATTACAGGTCCTTATAATCCACTTCCTAATCTTCAAACTAGTCTTCCAAGAAACACTTGCTCTTTAATGACAGCATGTTAAGTTGTCTGCTTGTAAAAAGGGCCACAGTACTTCATAGCTCCATCCATATGTCTCCATGTGGGACAATTGTGTGGATCTCAAACCTCTACTGAATCGTTCTGGCCAACATAGAGCACCAGAAGTGACACTGTGTGGATTTCCAGGTTAGGCATTAGCACACCCCACAGCCTCTGCTCCCACTGCTGTTGGAATTCAGCATCCCCCATGTACAGAGCACAGTTTGCGCTGCTCCACAACAAAGGATGAGTGACACGCCTGCCCTGCCGCGCTCACTGGGATCAAACCACTCTAGAACTTCAGCTGCCAACTCAGCCTGCCATCTGGCTGCAGACGTGGGAGAACCACGCAGGATGGATGGAGTGAGTCCATGCAAGGACGACTCGCCACCGACCCTGAAAATGGAGAGGAAAATGGACGATGGTTGTTGCAAGTCACTCATTTTTGAGGGAGTGTGGCATTCACAAAAATCGGACAGATATGGAATCCATTTAATGCTTTAAAATTTGCAAGTGAGAATAACAATTAAAATAAAAGCAACATTCATAAAGGAGAAAGTAGAATATAGGAGATATAATGATCAATAGAAATGTAGAGGACTTTAATTTCATTTCCAAGTTCATGATTTCTAAGATGGAAAAAAGTTAAGATATAAAGTACAAAAATAAGATAGATGTGATTAATATGTATTAAGCCATCCGTCTTAAAGGAAAATACACCCATGTGTAAAGCAGCACAGCTAAATCTTGAAAACAGTCCTAATGCCCATCACCTAGAGACTGGATAAAGATGTGGTTTTTCATAAAATAGAGTATTACTCGGCCATAAAGAATGATAAATTATAGACATTTATAGGTAAATGGAGGCACACTGAGACCACACTCATATGTGAAATAAACAGAACACAGGTGTGTAAACACCATATTATTTCACTAGTGTGAGAAACTAAAGTTCTAAATGAGGTCCACAATGTATGACAGATAGGTGAACTAGGAAAACAATGTTCAAAGGGAAAGGGGAACTGGGTGGGGGAAGGGGGCTCAAAGAAGGGAAAGAAAACATTTGATGATAAAATGGAAATAACAGGAACAAAGCTTATGTATATAGGGAGGTGGGGGTTGAAAAGAGGGAAAGGAAAAGAGAAAAATGAAAATCAAGACATATCATGTACAGATATAAATTCTCAATGAGGAATGTGATCATAATTTGTTACTAAGATGTACCAATAAACCCAATTTATTAAAAAAGAGAAACAGAAAAACAAATGTTTAAAAATATCCTTTCAAGGG
>PVIR01024156.1:0-26287 GCA_004026965.1 Petromus typicus | reverse complement strand
CTGGCCCTAAACTCAGCCTCAAATTCATAACAACCCTCCTACCTCTGCCTCCTGAGTGGTGGGATTATAGGCATGAGCCACCACACCTGGCCTTGTGGTATGTGGTACCAGAGATTGAATTTAGAACCTTGTGCTTGCTAGGCAGGTGCCAGAACAGCTAAGTTGAATCTGTAGTCCCATTTTTAAATTTTTTAATCAATCAAAAATAATACTTACCTACAGGAGTTGTTAAAAGTTCAAGAATGATATACTTGAGCTCTCAAGACTGTCCAACTCAGGGTGGCCCCATAGTGAGTAGCTGCTATTGCTTTTACTGAAATATTTGATTTTCTTCTTAGCTTGTTCTCTGCAAGCAACTGCTATTTCACGTGTATGCCCTTCACTTAACACAGACTTCACATCACACAGTCCTCTGCCAATCTGGCCATGCACAGAACTTAAATTCTTTTCTGTAAATAATGGTAACCATCCAAAAACTTGAGATGCTTAAAAAGAAGCTACTTCTCCATACCTTTTCCTGTTGGTTACACAGAAAGTAAGTCTGATCAAATTTTGTCACATGTGAAACCATTTATTAAATCAACTTTTATGAGCACCTAACAATCTCCACAGCCTATGCTACAGGGTGAGTGAAGGCCCAGCTGTCTGTTAGGTACTACATCAGTGCCTTGTGGAACTTTCCCCTGTCTCGTGGGGACTAGACCATCACCTTTGTGGACATGTTTGTTGTGTTCTAAGTGCTGGGCCACAGCTTTTGTGCAAGGTTTCGCTTGAGTTAGATTGAAGAACAATCCTGGACAAGATGCTTTCTCCAGTAATGAGCATCGGATAGCTAGAAATCTGCTTCCCAAAGGCGAGGTCATTCAGGCTTCATCCCGGGACCCTACCCATCTGTGTCTTGCTGGATTTGTTCACCCTGTTCTTGCAAAGAATAAGAGTATAAAAAATATTTAACAAGTTCACTTATTGTGAATACTATTAATTTTGCCAGTGAATTCATTTCTAATATCTGTGATGCTAATCTTCAACCTTCTGACATCACCAATAAAAATCTACTTCTCAGTTCTCTCTGGTGATTCCAAAGGCTCCAGTGTCTTCTGAAATACCAGTAGTCTAACGCAAGTGCTTGTGGCTGCCCCATCTGTCCCAAGGGATTTTCTTCTGATGGGAAGCACAGTTGAATTCACTGACCCTAAACCAGTGGTTTCAACAAAGGTGATTTTGCTCCCAGGCAAGACTTGGAAGTATATGAACAGCTTTGGATGTTATATTAATGGTGTGAGAGGCTGTAAGCATCCAGTGTGTGGAGTCGAGGGATGTTGCTGAGCTTCCTGCATGACCTAGTTCAGCCCTATAACAAAGTTATTTGGCTCTAACTGTTATTGATCAGGAGGCCAGAAAAATCTGCTTTGTTTGTTGCTTTGATATAATATTTAGTACAATAATGCTATGGGTTGATAGAAATAGCAAAGAACCAAAGAACTAGAATGCAAACTATTAAATCTCAATTTGAGATCAAAGACCATGTGGCATTTCAGCATGACAATTATGGTGACATTATTATCTTTGAGACACATTTAAATGTTCATTTTAGTATAGACTCTCTAATGTTATCTTTATCTAATTACAAGATATTGAATGACATAAGAAACTTTTTACCTAACTTGTTATTCTTTCTTATGGCGCCATTGGAGAAAGTATCTGTCTATAAATGTGCTTTATAAGCTATTCATGTCCAGCCTTTAATTATTAGTGGGACATTGGCTGGATGCCCACTGCCCGAGCATCTCTAAATGTAGTGTCACATATATAACATGCAAATTGAACAGGCGGATGAAGAAGGATGCAAAAGACAATTGTTTATAAGCCACAGTGTACTCAGATGTATTTGGCCATGTCCTTTTATGAATCATGTAGTTATTGTCTTAGGATGTAACCTGTATCTGGAGTTGTTGCTCCTTTTTGCTTTTGGTCCCTGTTCCTGTGTTGTTTTAATGGAGTGACAGGGAGGAAGGCCTCTCTGAGTTGTTTCTCACACTGCTGGTAAAGATGCTGACTGAAGAAGATCAGTAGAACCCTGAGACATCTATTCAAGAAAGAGAAGGGTCTAACCCTGTAGCTCAAGTCTTACCATAGGCTTAAGAAAAGACTAACAGTGTTGTCTCAGGTCATTCTGGGACAAAGGATAGCAAGAGATTGCTGAGAAAGTTACCTCTCATCTCCCAGAGGAGTGCAGGTGTGAATGATAGCTAAGTGGAGATTTTTTTGTTGATTATCCCATGCGCTGTTGGAATCAGCTTCCACTGAAGAGCCTTTCAGTTCCCAGCAGAGTGTCCCCTCAGCCACGGCCCCTCAGTCACTCCCTCAGCTTTCACAGGTTCTAAGCAACCAGGCTCTGTCTCCAGAAAGGAGTCTAGCTGCCCGTCTTGTCAACATTTTCCCTGGCTTTAGGAAAATTAATAGAAGGTACTGGGTGAAACTGTACTTGCTTTAAGAATAGCAGCTGGTCTTAGAGCATGTAACTAGCTGGCAGAGTAAAGACCATTTTTACTTAAAGTTTTATAAGAGGCAGATAAAGATTACATATATATATATATATATATATATATATATATATATATATACACACACACACATATACATTTTAGATACAATCCACTTTACAACATTTTACAAATTTGCATTTTAGGTAGTATCAAAAATCTATTAGGGGGCTCCCTAATAGTATTTTTTGGCTGCAGTTATGAACCAACAGATCCACCAACATGAGCTCATTGGAAACTAAAATGTTTACTTTTTGAAAGATAGGGCTCCTATAGTCCATCCTGTACAGGCCAGCCTAGAGGGTTGGTCCCACTAACTGTGACCAAAAACCCCAAGGCTGGTCACTTATAATGTCAAGATGTCTTGTTTGTCTTTCAAATCACCATAAATGTTGCATCTGGAGAGTGAGCAGAACTGTTTTGCTGTCCGAGGAGCCAGCCAGGATTGTAAAAGTCAGTCCAATATCTTTATTAGCCTTCACCTTTCCCAGCCAGTGCACCATGGTGTTAGTTCCAGGGGTGGACAGCTCATCATGCCATGTCACTGCTCTGCTGAAAACACAGCTCTTATTGATGCTAAACCTGGAGCCAAATAAACTAAAAAAAGGCAAAGTATAATATAACAAGGGACAATTTATTTGTTAAAATGATGGTAAGGAAAGAGGACAGACAGCTATCCTGGGGTGGCAGGGACCTCAGGCTTGAAAGCCTTTGAGCTCTTATCCCAAACTCTTTCCATTTACATGGTCTAGTGTCTTCCCATCCCCCAAGTGGGCGCTCGTACTTTCTGATCTTTTCCTTGGGCATGTTTACCTACATTTCTTCCTGTCACTTTGCAATGAATAAGAAACAGAGCCTATAGGAAGGCAATGTTAGACATCATGGTTAAGTAAAGGGGACACATATATATCTGGTGCAGTACTGTACTGATGTTAAAGTGAGAACATGTATACGTGTGTAGAGGTGTGTGTGTGTGTGTGTGTGTGTGTGTGTGTGTGTGTGTATGCCTGCGTGCCTAACATTAAATATGAATCCTTAGGGGGCTGTCTCTTGTCACTCTTACATTCTCCTCTAGTAGATGAGGAAAGCTGGGCTTTTGATTTTTATGTTCCTGGCTTCTTTAAGATCAACTCTTTCTGATGAATTCTAATGGTATTGGATTACTTCTTTCAAGTCTAGCTAGCTTTTCCTTCGTCTTTTTAATTGCACTAACTGCAGAGTCTATGTATAAATGCAAAAACTGACTTGGTAACCTTCCCAATTGATCTTAATAAAGCTCAGTGACATTATGATAGGACCAACTGGCATGGGAGTACATAGGACACAAGCCCAGTAATGATCCTTGGAATAGCCTGGGATGTTGCTGCAAGAGAAAAGCAAGAGGTGATGACTTAATGTTGGATCTCTGTAGGTGCCTTTAAGAATGGCAAACTCTATCAGTTACATATTTTTCAGGCATCTTCTCTTTCTGCTGCAGGAGCCACAGGAAAACTCACTTTGGAATAGAGCTGAAAATTATTGACATGCTCACATCATATGAATGTATGTTAAGGGTATATGATACATTTTGTAAAATTAGTCATGAATCTAATAAATAACATAACCCCCAAACACTTTGCACAAATGTAGCCTGAGTGCTGTTCACCCAGAACATAGGGATGAATTACCCTTTCCCAAGCAGTGTACCTGTGAGTTACCCTCTTCAAGAATATCTCCTTTACTGAATCATCAGAATTTCTAATTTATTTCAGCACAGAAAAATATACATCACATTCCTTCAAGAGCCAGAGACTGTGGGAAAGAATAGCAAGTAATAAAACCATCTCTGGCTTGGAAGCATTTACAGTATCATAGAAGTCAGGCGCATACATCCTCAGCAAGCCTCTTCTAGTTCTCATCTTCCAGTAGCCCATCACTGTAGAATGCCATAGTTGAGCCCAGTTCACTCAGTGGGAAGTCAGGTGTCTCGCACTTAGCCTTGGGTAGAATTTCCGTGTCATCTCTCCAGGTAGGCCCCAAGTTCTTGCCAGAGTACTACTGCATAGTGGCATACAAGTATGTGTTTATATAGAGATGCAGGAACATAAAAAACATAAGCATTCAGGAGAAATAAGCCCTTTGAAAAGCTACTAGATGGTTCAAAAAACAAAGTCATAAAAGAAGTTATTTTACCTTCTGTGAAAATGTCACTACCAAGGAGATAACCTGCAGAGTTACCAGCACTGTTGTGTTCTCCAGGCTCCTTTCTTGCCATCTTAGATGGATTGTCTATGTGAGCAGACCGCTGCCATGTACCAGTGTGTTTTGGTGTGTACTGCCTTAGGTACAAGAATGCTGTGAGGACACCCAGCCAGCTCCCCATCTGCCTGTCATTTCCTCCCTGAGATGACGTTCAGGGCCCTGTGGGTGGGTGCATAAGTTATCAACATGTCCGCATACAAGAATATAGCCTAAGACATTTTAAGCTTAGAAGCCATGCAGACCAACCTTGGAGATGCTATTTTTGGAGGGCGATAACCATGGCACTGTCTAGGACTTGACGTTGCCAACCACAGACTTCAGCTTAATACCAGTCTATTCAGTGAATAACCACTGTCTAGAGAATGTTTATTTTTCTTTATACTACTGGGTATAAGTAGATAATTTTATGGAAAAGGGTAAAAATAGTAATCAGGTTTAAGATCAGCTGTATTTTTGGCTTTATATTTCCCAAGCCTTTGTGTTAGTTTTCTAGCATTTGTGTGTAGTTGCTTAAGTTACATGTCTCTTGGTGAATAAAATGCAGATAGGAAAACTTGTCCCTATGTTATTATTGTCTCTGTTATAGTCTCAGCCCAAGTTTCTGTTCCAGCACTTGGTCTACCTTTTATGTTCTTCTAGACAGGACCTCTAGAAAGAAGAAACCCTGTGAACTATAATGTAAAGACATTTCTCAAGAATAATTTACTTTTATAAAGCTACTTTTCTATGAATTCTAAAGACATTTGGCAAATATAGATTGGTGTCAGGGCAAATTCCAAGCCTGAAAAGCCATACTTGTACCAAAGACTGTAGTGGCTACACAGTGGGTCCCTGGAGCATCCCGTGGGTCATCCAGTGGCAGCATCTTTGTGAAGACAGCCCATGTGACAAGCTTTTACAGAAAAAGTTCACTTTTCTTGCTATTTTATTAGCTATGCCAAATGATATCATAATTAAAAATGTATTCTAGTCTCCAGAAATTCAAGCTAAGTTTATGTTAAAGAGAAACTTTAGGTTTTCTCCACATTGGAGGTACAATCTTATCCTATTTATATAAATTAAAATATAAATATTAATTCATATCAAAACATCAATATTAATTTATATTCAATAAATAAAAATTAATATGAATTATTATAAATAACTTATCATTTAATATTTAATTATAATTCATTATAAATACATCAAATATTAAATAAAATTAAATAAATCATGAATAAAATAAAAATTTAATAATTTAATGAAATTTAAATGAAATATTAAATAAATATTAAATATTATTGATATTATTATTTAATATTTATAATATGTAATGTTAATGAGAATTAATATAAATATTAATTTATATTTATATGAATTAACAGTTGCAAGAAGAGCTAAAAATTATGCTCTTACTATGTCCTTAGATAAAAATCACAGGGTTATGTTTTGCCTATTAAAAGTTCAGCATGCAGGAAAGAAGTGTATATCCATAGTGAATGAGTTACAATATCCCTGCCTGGCATTGAAAGCTGCCCCATACCTTTCTCTTTTGAAAAGTATTTCATTTTTCTTTTGATCAAAGAACAACTCTTCTGGATACAAATTAGATCTTTTGAGCGAAGCTGAAAGTGTAGACCTGGTAGAGTTTTGCTTTCTCTTTATTGCATGGCCTTTGCCCATGCCAGTTTAGACAGGTAATGCCATCACAGATGACACTGTTGAGAGGGAAGTGTTCTCTCTGTACTGTGGCCTTCAAGTCTCCTAGACTGGTGGTGGATCTGTCTAACCTAAAGGCTGCCCTCTGCAGAATAAACTCATTAGAAGAAAGAATAAAGTAATTAGAGCTCTGCATCACATGGTGTCAGACAGCTCTGGATAAAGGACCATGATGGCAGATGAAGGAGTTAGGTCTGTGGTTTCCATGTGACACCACTTGGGTTATGTCTGAACTGAGAGCCTGACACACTGCTTGCTTCAGTGTGTCCTGGCCAGTGGTGGTGAACCTGTGCCACACGTGCCACAGGTGACTGTTTATCACTGAAAGCTCTAAAAGCTCCACTGTCATCTGGCCTAGACTTTAAGGAACAGTGGGATGTTTTGGTTACTGCTTGTGCTGGATTTTTAGGTGAACTGACTGTATTCCTGCATTTCTGGGACACTTACTGCTTACTTAATACTGGAGAGTTGTGGGCTTGTCGCAGGCTTAGCTATCTCTCCTTTTACACTGAAATTTTTTGAGTTTTTGATATGAATTTTATTTTCCTTCTACCCTTAGGAATAGACACATCATCAGATTTTCTAGAATAAGTAAGCCATAAAATACAATCAACTGGCCTGTTGCTTTGGGCCTATGACTCAGCTAAGGGAGATCAAGTACCATGTTGAAGCCAATACAAGGAGTAAGTAACACTGCCAGGCCTCATACTTAGAGCTGACTGATTCCAGAGTCACATGCTTATTCCATCATCTTGATTGTCATGGAGCCCTTCTTCCCATTATGGATAAATGATGTTCCATTATGTGCAGATGCCACATTCCTTGTGTCTGTTTGTCACATGTTAGATGTTTGAATTGTTTCTGATTCTTAGTTGTTTAAATAATGTGGCTTCGACACCCATGATATTCTGGACCAGGAATGTTCCCTGAAAGGCCCATGTATTGGAGCCTTTGTCCCTAGTTTGCTGCAAGAGGAAAGAGGATGAGGCGAGAGCTTTCAGGAGGTAGGGCCTAGTGGAGGATGTGCCTGAAAGGGAGAAGGGAATCCAGGCCCTTCCTCTTCCTCTTTTCTGCTTGCTGGCCATGAGCACAATGGACTTGCTGTGCCAGGTACCACTGCTATGATGGTACCACTGCCTGATGCTCCAGGCCCTAAGCAACAGGTCAGCTGATGATGGACTAGAACTTCCAGAGCTGTCAATCAAAGTGAACCTTTTCACTTCTAAGTTGATTATCTCAGGTGACTGTTCTAGTAACAGAAAGCCAACTGACACAGTTCATGAACAAATTTTTAAGTAAACATGTTTTTTCTATTCTTTGGGACACGTACCTAGAAGTGGACTTGCTGCGGTGTCATGTGGTAACTCTAACTTTTTGAGGGACTGCCGACTGTTTCCCGAAGTCACTGTTCCCTACGACACTCCTACCAGTAATGCATGAGGGTTCCAGTTTCTCCATATCTCTGTTTTTCTCTATTATTTACCCTTACTTAATTCTCAGAAATTATCCAAGGAACTTATCTAATTTTGGGGAAATATCTATATCTAAGGAATTGGCCAGAGAAAAAGTCACTAAACAGTAAACAGAAGCATACTGTGTTGTATGTAGGAGTGGAGGGGGCAAGGGTCCTTCAATACCATATGGCACCCAGAGAAGATTTAAATGTGTCTTAATCAGATACTTATGGCTATGTGGGATGTCAACAGTCACATTCTTCTTACTTTAAAGATGATGACACTAGTGTCCGGCTATGTGGGATGTCAACAGTCACATTCCTCTCACTTTAAAGATGATGACACTAGTGTCCGGTAAAGGGAAGTAAATTGACCATGAACACAAAGCTTCTTAGTTACAGAATGAGCCCTTCTCTGGCTCTGTGGCTGTCTGCTGTCTTTTCCCTCGGAAAAGCATAACAATCCACTCTAACTTGCTCATCTGTGTCTGCCTTTGCATAAAATAAATCCATCCTAGCTTGTATTGGAGGACAGCAAATCTGAGAGCTCCATTGCTGGGAGCTCCATCGGGGGGAGCAACTATTTCTGTTGCTTTTGTGAATTGTCGGAGGGGCTTCTTGGCTGGGGATGGTGAGCGCGCAGAGTCATGCCGCAGACCCTGGAGAAGGTTTCTGGAACTCTTCTAGCATTTATTAGGCTTAAGTATGTTTTATAGCAAGGGGTCACAGGGCATGGTAAAAGCTGGGAAGGGGGCAGAGTCCATTGGTTTAACCTAGGGTTTTGCCCAATAAGTGAATTTTGTGAACAGGGGTTTTACGTGGTGTGATCGGGACTATGGGGGAGGTGAGGCCATGGGTGAGAGATAAAAGGGCGGGGGTGTTAAGAAGGCCACTGGCAAGGCTCAGTGAAAGGGCACATGTGTGCTCAAGCCTCTCAGGGTCTCTGAGTCTGTAGGGAGCCAAGTCTCAACCTTTCAGGCTCAGGAGACAGGCATATGATTCACTTGCTCTAGCCAAACTTGAACCTCTCCCTTATATTTCTACAGATTTTCTGGGATGAGGCCAATGTGCATGTAGAAATCAACACAGACAGTGCTTTGTGTGGCATTTCTCAGGTCAGACAGAGTGAGGATGAGTTCTGGGTCTGCTACATGTATGCTGTGTGACATTTTCCTTTTTAAAATGGGAGCAATAGCAGTATATTCCTTGGAGGGATGTTTTGAGAGTTAAATGAGAACATCTGTGTATAAAATTCTGAACCCTAGAAACCTCTCCATGAAGGTTGGCAGTTATTATAGCAGATTTCCTTGGTAAGACCACTGAAATCATTGTAATGTGGCATTTACAAAAAAACAAAAAAAAAAAAGGTCATCTGTCTTAAAAAGTAGCTTCACTAAAAGAACAGGCAAAGAAAATAGCTGGTCTGAATCATAGTTTTTGAATGTGTAGAACATGATAAAATTCTCCTTGAGAGAAAATACTTAGTATGTTAATTTCCCGCCTTTACAAATTCTGAACTTTGTACTATAACTCTAGGTAGAACTAACCAGCTCAACTTCATGATAAAAGCCTCAACAATGGAAAAAACTAAATAGTGTACTTATACTCATGATGGAGTACATAATACATGTGTAGCATTTTTCCATGCTGTCTTTGTTTGATGATCCAAAGAAAACCCACTGGCCTATTTTGAGGGCCACCTGTATACACTGTGTGTCTCTACAGAAGAGAGGACACTTGGTGGAAAATCAAAACATAGGACTGAAATCCTGTCCAATTGTACTCTCATTGGTAACTGTGGTCACCATACTCTGGTGGCTCTGAGCTTCAGGAATCCGGACAGAAGGACTAAAACTTCCTGTAACAGAGATTGGTCTCAGGGCCACAAGACAATTTGCGTGCAGGAGCCCTGAGCACAGTGCCAGCTCTTGGTCAGGACTCAGCTGGAGACACTAAACTCCAGTGTGATGATATCCCATGTGCTGTGCAGGAGCTCCGGATGGATGGTGAAGAAATTGGATAGGTCCAGGGTTCATGTCTGCTGTACCATTGCTGCTGCTGCTGCTGCTGCTGCTGCTGTCCTGTAACCAATTTTAGAGCTTGTCTTGGCAGCTGGAAATATTTGGCATTAATTTCACACTCACTTTATGAGCTGAGCATTTTCCTGCAAGCAGCTCCATGGGCCTCTGCCTCCTTCCACTGGCATCAGTGATATGGCACTTGCACAGAGGTGTCCTTTGTTGTCTTCATTTTATTTGAAAGTCTTTGGTTTGAAAAAGTAAAACAAAGGTCATCCAGACATTATGCCTGAAATCATCAGCATTTATTGTTTCCTGCAGCGCTTTCTGGCCTGCTGAGCCCAAGGGAACATACAGCCAACCAGGCAGCCATGTGCCCTGAGAACCTCTCTCCCAAGTCCTGGTCCTGAAATTGGTGGCCTCACTGCTTAGTTCGAAGTAACCTACAAGACCTTCAAGGTCTTGAGCACCAGATCTGCATCTCAACAGGCCAAATGTTTCCAGCTCCTTTTACTATGTTAGTTCTACTCAATTCATTTGCCTCTCATGGAGAGCAAAGTAAACTTGGCTGTTACGTGTAAGACTAAACTGAGAACAAGGAGATCTGTTTAGTAATTCATGCTAGCCAGCAGGCTAGGAAGACTTTCCATGTGGATCACTCACATAAGGAATTGTTTATCCCATTTCTTTCCAATTCCTGGGACCATTTGGGGATAGCAGGCTGTTTTCACAATGGCACAGAAGTACAACCAGTGAGACTGCAGTTTTGAAACAATGCTGCTTCTGGATGCATGTATTGTGAGCCTTGCTCAGGAATGAGCCTGTGGCTGGGGCCCTGTCTGAGAAGTCACTCTTGCATCACAGCTGTGCTGAGAGAGTTGAGTGGCTCCATAAGCAGATTTGATGTTACGCTTAGTGAGACTTTCCCCCGATAGTGGGGAATGTGCAGAAAAACTTGCCTTAAATCCTAGCAAATGCCCCAGATATGTACTATAACCCCATCACCACTTAGAGTGCCAGCTGCATCAGGAAACCTACACTCAGACACTCAGGGGCTCCCCACAGCTGACTGCCACCCTGGGACATCGTTGCAGCAGTGTCCAGCTGACTTTAATGTCTCATCAGTCCCTTCCCCAGCTGAACGATTTCTTCTTCCCCAACCAGCAGCCTCCATATTCTGCTTTGTTTCCTCCCCTTTTATAGCCTCCTTGCCCACTACACATGCTTCAGGATGTGGCTCAGGGAGCTGTTCTCCAGACTGTGCTGGTCAGGGTTCACCACCAGTCTCTCTGATGGGAAGGGATAGGAGGCCTGGTCTTCGCAGTTGTTGATTTCAATGTCATAAACACTTTTGCTTGGCTGGTTCAAGCTGCCAGTGTGAGGTCCCTGAATGGTAAGAGCCCACCACTGTTACATATTTTCAGCATGCATTTGGTATAACCTTGGAGCCTACATAATAGTAGGAAGCATTGAACTCTGAGTAATTATCCTCTGTTTTTAGAGTAACTTTAGTTTTAAAATTTTATTTAATTTCTAATCTTTAATGCTGGATTTGTTTAACAATTGCCTTACACGTTTTTTTACAAACTGAACAATTGGTTCTTTTTCCAAAGATGAGAGAGGCTGACCCAGAGAGCTATAGCAACCCAGTGCCTCTCCCTCATCTTTTCCTTCCAGAAGCCATCCCCGAACCATCCCTGAGTGCTGGCTATCCCTGTACCTAAAAGCACTTAACCATCTCAAGTCAAGTTTGGGTGAGACAGATGTAGTTCAAATCCTTAACTCCTAGGTGTGTAATCAGGATGGCTATTGGGTTTGTGGATCTCTGTGCAAGATGAAAAAGACAGGTCCTTGGTACAATGACAAGGAGAAAGAGCTGCTAAAACAGAAAATCTTCCCTTTATTTCACCAGTGGTCTCTCTTTTATAACTTTCACTAGTGTTATTTTGTATTTAATATCTTTCCAAGTAAGGACAAATTTAGAAATGTAAATTATCATCCTGAATTTTACCAGTAGTCTTTATATTGTCAATGACAGTGTTAAATGCATGTGTAAGAACATTTAACTCCTGTAATGAATGAAGCCATGTGTATTTGTGTGCACATGGGTACAGTTATGACACTGGTTCAAATGCAAATCGCAGGTTGAAATATTTCAAGACAGAAACAGCAGAGCATTAAGCTGCACATGGAGCCCTTCTAAGCATGCACAGTTTGCACACCTGGTGCACAGTGCTGCACAGATCCCTCACACTACCTCATCTTGAGTCCTCATTTATGAAAGAGATGGTGCTGACTGTGTCACCTGGTGGACAGAGGGCTGAGGACACTGTGGCATGCTTGGCATGCCATCTCTGCTTAATTGGTTGGAAGCATTGTCCTTAAAAGAATGATCATGTCTTCTGGAAATTCTTCATTAGAGGCTTCAGAGTGTTTCTTACAGGGTCTCTGTTTTCCCCCTTGACACATTTTCTTTTCTCTGTTATGAACTCTTTACATTTAGCAATTAGTTCTGACTCCTCTGAGTTCTCTACAGTGCTTTCTGCAAATTCCTGTGCATACCTGCACCCACTAAGTGTTTATGGCCTTCATCTTTGTGTGATTTTGACTTTTTGACAATAAGCATCTGTGTCATTATGATGGCCCCACATAAGGCTTAATTGTTGACATTCATGGGAAGAAAAAGAGTATAGCTTGAAGCTTTCACAAGACTCCATTGTAGTCATGTGAGGGTGGGGAGCACATCGCTCCATCTGGTTTGGCTTAAGGAAAGTGGCCATTCTCTGTCTCTTCAAGGGAACTTCTTGAAGTAATGGAGAAGGGATGAGTTCCAAGCCCCATTTGAGCAAAAGAGGCCCTAGGGATATTAATTCTGGCCCACAGTAATCCATCCCTTCTTTCTGCTAATTTCTTTCTGCTAACTTCTTTCACACTCACTTTCTGTTCTGCACAGTTAGGGCATTGTTATAGTCATGTTTCTTCCCACTAATTGGTTGTGTATGTAAGTTTTCTTTCCAACAAATTATGAGATCCTTGTGGGCTGTGTGGTGTCAGTCTACTTCTCTTGAACCCCAGTGGAAAACTCAACCTAGGCACATGTTAAGCAATGCACTTCATGCAGCACTGGGTCTGAGTCAAATTCCCTGGCTCAGTGGGAACCCAAATGGGAACGTGATTACCTCTTACAACAGAGTCACCTGAGCTGGTAGTCAAGTTGGAAGAGTGCCACTGCTTAGTGTTTTCAGGCAAAAGCCTTTGGTATGCTAATCTTACTCTGTGTGGCCTCTTTCCCAGTCTGCCAGACACTCAAAGGACTGTCCCTTTACAATCCTCTCCGCACAGGGAACTTGGAAGGCCACACAGTTATGACCTTGACTGGTTTGTATGATGATTTGTTAACAAGCCCTTTGGGCCAGTGTCAATAAGCCATGAAACATCACCAAGTGAGTCATTTGCACCACACTCTGAATCCTGTCTGAGCCGTGTTCTTTGAGCTGGCAGAGACTTACAGAAAGGAGCTTGCTGCCTGGCCTTGGCTATTTCTGTTCTGGGGATTTTAGACACCCAGTGTCACCGTGCAAGGTAGTTCGTTACTTTTAACAAGCACAGAATTCACCATGACATTACACTAAAGTAAAATAAAGTACCAGTGGGCAACTGTGGATATCCTATCCAATTGTTGCTTTAGTTTTTTCTTGTAGTATTATTCCAAAGAATTAAAAAAAAACAAAAAAAAAAATTCTACTTACTCTTGCCAGTTTTTATTTTAAATAAATTTGGTTTTGTAAAATAAACACACCCTGATTTTCAGGTCACTGTGGGCTGGCACCTAGTATTTTTGTTAAGAATGAAGTAACTCAACTGATCAAATATTTCAACATCTACCGTTATGTATAATAGAGAAACATTGTATATCCCAATAACATGTAATATATAAGGACTAATATCAGAGGAAGACAGATATTTTCTGAAAAAGGTATAATGAGCTTATTTTGAACTCAAAGCAAAAGCAGTTGTTTGGATGAGAATGTTAAGTTGATCAATCTCCATGGCTAGCAATAAAGACTGTTGTAGCTTCATCAGAGGTTAATTATATTGCTAAACTCTGAAAGAAGATCATGAAATGGTGAGGATGACCATAAACAATGACCCTTAGATTTCCAGGAAGATTGTGGAGGGAGGAACAGCAGAGAAACAGCCTCTGTTGACAGTTGGTAACTTTATTCTGGAGGATAGTAGCGTGAGGAAGAGAAAGAGGAGGGAAGCGGGTCGCTGGAATCCAGCAATGATCTTAAGTGAAAACTGAAGCCCATGAGGAGAGAGGCCTCAATGCAGAAGATGGAAAGTGGCATTTTCTCCCTGAGCCCTGACTCATTATGTGGGAGGAGCATCCTGAATTTGCAGATGCATGGTGAATGCCGGTAACCTCAAAGGCCTCCACAAAGAAAGGTACCAGTGAAACAGAGTGGAGGACACAGCAGACAGTAGTGGCTGGTGAGTTACTTGGGTTCAGACACCTCCCAGGAGAAGGCAATTGGCCAGGAGCCAACTGACCTGGGAACGCAGACCAGCTGCAAGGCTGGCTCTTATCTTGGAGCTCCTGTGGCAGGGTGAGGTAGAACTGAGTTCAAGTTGGTCGGAGGTCAATGAGCCAAGTTCATGCTGCCAGGAGGTATGCAGAGTGCTGCAGCTAAACAAATTGATTCCATCTCAGGGCCAGAAAACAGCTTGAACTAAAGTGGAACTAAAGGTGGAGGCTTTATGGGATTATCCACTACCCTGCTGCAAATCTATAGGTGGATTTCTGGGATAAATCAATACAGATATAAGATCTGTCTGCCCACTCTGTCTGCTAGTGACATCAGAGACACAGTTTAAAGTGGGCATTTTTTCTTCTTTTCATATTTTTAAACTATTTGTTTTGTTTTTATAGGAGGGTGATCATTGTTTCTAATTTTAAGTTGTCCTGCTCTCTCTCTCTCTTTTTTTTTTTTTTTTTGAGACAAGGTCTCAATTTTGTAGTTCAGGCTGGCCTTGAGCTCATCCTTGAACTCACAGCAATCCTCCTACCTCTACCTCCCAAGTGTTAGGATTACAGGCGTGAGCCACCATGCCCAGAACTGTAGTATGTGGTACTGGTTACTGGTGGGCCTGAGTCTCCATGCCCGGCATTATTGCATGTGGTGTGCAATTTGCATGCACTTTGCACGTGCAAAGCAGATGCCAGAACCACTGAGCTAAATCTCCAGCGCTGTTCTCTTATTGATTTTGTTTTTTCCTTCTCTCTTTCCCTCTCATCTTCTTTACAATTTTACAAAAATTCTCTTAATCTTCCTTTGTCCTACTCTTCTAATCTTTCTCCTCTATTTTTCCCAAGAACCCCTTTGAAGTTTTCTTCCTTATAGAGAGATTTTATAGGTAAAATCACCATATTCAGGGCATATTTACTGTATATAATTTTCTGGTTTTGTTTAGATTCTATCGTATAACCACAAATCTAGCTCATATGGTTAAAGGTGGAAAATCAGTACCACACAATACACATTTTTTATCACCAGCATGTGGGAAGTTCTCCAAAGTAGGTCAGATGTTAGATCATAGAACATTCTTAAGTAAATTTTTTAAAAATTGAAATTATACCGTGTGTATTATCAGATCATACTACCAAGAAACTAGAAATTCAGTGACAAAAAACCCCACAAAAGCTCCATAAACATGGAGCTTAAATAAAGTCCTCCTGAACAACTAATAAATCTCAGATGAAATTAAAGAAGAAATTAGACAGTTTCTTTAATTAAATGATAATATCAGTGCAATGTACAATATATTGGGAATTATGGGACACAACAAAAGCAGTCCTATGAAGGAAATTTATAGCAGTGAATCTCCATATCATAAAAACAGAGCCAGTTCAAATAAATTACCTAATGTTGAACCTCGAGCCGTTAGAAAAAGAATAGCAAATCAAGCCTAAAACTATAAGAAGGAACACATTATAAAAATCAGAGCACAAATTAAATCACTGGAGCTAAGGAAACAACACAGAGTCAATGAATCAAAGAGTTGATTCTTTGAAAGATTAAATAAAATTGACAAATTCTTACCCATCCATATCAAAAGGGATAGACAAGACTCAAATCCATGTAGTTAGTAATTCAAAGGATGAAATCACCACAGAGCCTGCAGAAATCCAGAAGATCATAAATACTAATTTAGAGAATTATATTCTAATAAGATGGAAAACACACAAGAAGTGGGCAGATCCCTATGAATTGACAAATCAAGAAGGTATAAAAATTTAAATAGTGCCAGGGATTTAGCTCAGTGGTTCTGGTGCCTGCCTTATAAGAGCAAGGGTCCGGGTTTGATCCTTGGTAACCACATACAATACTGGGCATAGAGACTCACACCCACCAGCAGTCAGTACCACATACCACAGTTCCAGGAGTGTTGGCTCACGCCTGTAATCCCAGCACTCGGGAGGCAGAGGCAGGAGGATTGCTGTGATGTGAGTTAGAGGCTGAGCTCAGGGCCAGCCTGAACTACAAAGTGAGACCCTGTCTCAAAAACAAAAAACAAAGAATAAACCGCAATACCAGTCAATGAAATTGAAGGTATAATTAAAAACCAATAAAAAATGAAAAGCCCAAGTTCTCAAGGAACCCTGCTGAATGCTACAAGAAACTTAGAGATCTAATGCTGCTGCTTCTTACATTCTTTAATGAAATTAAAAGGGAATCTGTGCTCCCAAAGTCATTCCTAGAAGCAAGCATTGCCCTGATACCAACCAAAGAAGAGAAGGCTAAAATTACAGGCTAAAATTCCTATGAACGTAGATGGAAAAATCCTCAAGAAGATTACTGGTAAAGAAAATGCACAAAATCATCAAGAAGATCCTACACCATGACCAAATAGGATTCATCCCAAGGATTCAGGGGTAGCTCAACAGAAGCAAATCATTAAATGTAATATATCATATTGACAGAGCCAAGGAGAAAAATCACATACATGTTCATCTCAATAGATGCAGAAAAAGCATTTGACAAAATCCAACACCGATTCATGATGAAAGAAATAAATAAATATGCTACAGAAAATTAGAATAGTTGCTCTTTATCCCTTGGTCTGATCAAAGCCACCTATGAAAATCAAACAGCCAATGGTACAACAATTGGACAAAACCTGAAAGCTTTCATTCATTTTGTTCATTCATCAGGAACAAAACCTGGGTGTCCACTATCTCCACTCTTATTCCATATAGTTCTGGAAACATTATCCACAGCAATTAGACAAGAGTGGAATATAGATAATGAAGAAAGAAGTTAAGTCATTATTTGCAGATGATGTGATGTTCTAAATAGAAACTCCCAAAAGACCACCAAACGACTTCTATTTTTAATAGCCAAATTCAGTACAGTAACAATGCTAAATACAAAGTCAACATTTGAGAATCAACGGCATTGTGTATACAAATAGTGAGCCCACTGAGAGAAATTAGGGAAACAACAATAGCATCGAAAGAATGAAACACCTAGGAATTAATTTAACAAAAGAAGTAAAGGAGAAATTTAACAAATCAAGAAGAGACTGAGAATAGCAAAGGCAACTCTAAGGAAGAAAGGTACGGCAGAGGTTATCATAATCCCTTACTTGAAATTGTACTTCAGAGATAACTATGATAAAAACAGCATGCTGCTTGCAAAAAAACCAAAACAAAATAGAGCAAAAAGACCTGAGAACCAATGGAACAGATTAGAAGATGCAGAAATAATCCCAGATACACTAGGCCACCTTATCTTTGACAAGGGTGCTGAACATTTTCTCTGAAAGAAAGGTAAACTCTTTAATAAATGCTACTAGAAGTGGCTTTCCACATGCCAAAGATTAAAACTACACTCTTGTCTTTTGTTGTTCCTGGTACCAGGAGTGGAACTTAGGACCTTGTTCTTGTGAGACCAGTCTGGCACCACAGAGCTGAATCCCCAACTCTAGACCCTTATGTTTCACCCATATGTTAAAATAAAAATGGATCAAAGATCAAATATTAAAACAGAAACACTAAATCTACTGCAATTGAGAATAGGTAGAACTCTTGAAGATGTATGTTAGGTAGACTTTGTATAAAACCTCGATTATACATGAAATATTACAAAGAATCAACTCAGACCTCATTAAAGAGCGTCTGCACGGCAGAAGAAACAACAACCAATGGGGTAGAAACCCACGGAATGGAAAAAAAATTTTTTCCAGATGTTCCTCAGACAGAAGACTACTTTCTAGAATACATAGAGTGCTCAAAGAAATAAGATACTCGTGGGCTGGGAATTTAGTTCAGTGATTCTGGCACCTGCCTTGCAAGCTGATTGTATCTGGTTCCATCCCTGGTAACCACATACAACAATGCCGGGCTTGGAGACTCATGCTCACCAGCAATCAGTGCAACATACCACAGTGCTGGGTGTAATTACTCACTTGCAATCTCAGCACTCAGGAGGCAGAAGCAGGAGGGTCGCTGTGAGTTCGAAGCTTGCCTGGGCTACATACTGTGCTTGGGGGCCATCCTGAACTACAACGTGAGACCCTGGAGGAGGAGGAGGAGGAGGTGGAGGAAGAAGGAGGAACGGGAAGGGGGAGGGGGCCCTAATTTAAAGATCCAATCCAGAAATAGGCATCTGAAATGAATAGATACTTCTCAGATGAAAAGAAATAGAAATCACAAATAAATATATGAAAAAATGTTCAATATCAGTGATCATTCAAGATATCAAAACTAAAACAATGCTGAAAATTCATCTCACTTCAGACAGAAAGCTATTGTAAACAAATCAACCAATAATAAATGGTGGTGGGAAAAAAGGAAACTTTCTCTACTGTTGATAGGAATGCAGACTGATGTAACCCTTGTGGAAATCAGTGTGAAGATACCTAAAAAAACTAAAATTAGAGATTCCACTTTATCCAAGTAATACCTCTTTCTTGCTATCTTTCTGCAACAATTAAAGTATATCACAGTAACATGCATACCCATGTTTATAGCAGCACAGTTTGTAATCGCTAAATCTTGGGAAGAGCCTATTGGATAAAGAAGATGTAGTTTTCTTTTTATATAATTCAGTAGTACAGTACATAAAGAAGGACAAACAGGAGACATTTCTGGCTAACTAGATGCACCTTGAGATAGTGCTCTTAAATGAAATAAACTGGACATACATGTTTAAATACTGCATTGTTTCTGTGATGTGAGAAACAAAGTGTAAATAAGTACCAAAATATAAAAGAGGTATTTGGAAATGGGAGGAACATGTTCAAAGGAGAAGGGGTAAAAAGGAGGGGGAAAGGAAAGAAGGAACAGGAAAGAAATAGAAAATGTGAGGAAAATAATTGAAACAAACCTTTTTTAAATGAGGGGAAGGATTGAGGTGAGTGGAGCAGATTGGGGGAAAAAGCAAGATATATCATGTATAGGTACAAATGCCCTATAATTGTTATCATTATATCTAAATTATATCAGTTGAAGAAAATTTTCCCATGAAATTAGTTTTGTGGATATTTTCATCTCCTCACTGTATGAACTTAGTGAGTAGTGAGTAGATGAATAATTTTCTATTACTCAACTTCACTTGTGTTTGTAGAAATTGTTTAGAGTTTATCAGGATGTTTTGAATGAAAATAGAAGTGTGCCAAATGTGACTTGTGAGGGCTCAGGAATGGTGAAGGCGCCCCTCCCCACACTTTGCCATCTCTGCGGGTGATGGCTCTGGCAAAAGCAGTTGATGAAAACTAAGCCAGTCTGTTCCAGGCATTCACCAGGCTGCACAGTGGCAGCCCCTTGGTGATTCTGCTAATTGGACAGAGGCTGAAGCTCCACTCTGGTGAAGTTACTATTCCAGAAGCAGCATTTCTGCCACTACAGAAACACATGCAGAAGTTGATAAGGTCCTGTAAGCCTGCCCTGGGAGTAGCTGGCATGTTGAAAGGGTTTGGTTTTGAAAAGATAACACATGGCTATTTGAGTTTTCTAGGGTGTGATGTGAATGTTGCATTTGGAAATACGGCGTTCCTTTTCTTTAAGCCATAATATAATGTAAAATGAAGGCTTTTTGACTAGGGCTGTCTTAAGAGTAGGTGTACAGTGTATTTTTATGTGGTGTCCAGTCTGGTTTTTATGGTATCATCTATCACTCAGCAGCCAAGGAAACAGTCATTTGGTGGTGGGGTGGTGGAAGAAGAGGTAAACCTTGTTAGCTGGTTTCTTCCTGTTCCACCAGGAAAAACAATTCTACCATTTTAATTTGCTAAGTGCTCCTATTTTAGGGTCATTGCAAAAATCAGAGAGAACTAAGATTATCTTGATGATAATGGTAGATATGATTCCTTATATTTCTAGAAGGCTTGATGATAGTTTTAAAACTCTTTATTCTCAGTCCCAGCAGTGACAGTTCAGAATGGAAAGGGGAAAAGGAGGGGACTTTTAACTAGTAATGCTACAATCCAAACTTGTATTTGGATTTTTCATGGTAGAAATATTTAAATAGAACTATCATAAATTCCTTAAGTCATAAAGTGTGTGTGATCACCAGGTGCCATTCTTAATCATTTTTGTGTGCTTTGTTTACCAAAATATAATAGAGCTTGAAAATGAGAGATCCTTCAACTTGGATTTTTATATGAAAAGAAATTGTTTCAAGAGGAAAGCTATTTGATATCCATCTCTGAACCTAGGTATAAGGACATGGTACTAAAAATAGCAGTACTAAACATTTCCCAAGTCTTTAACAAGCCCTTTTTTTATTATTTCAAAACAATTTGTCTCATTTAATCGGAAGTAGTTAAGATAATTAAGGTTCTGAGTTCATCCTCATGTGCATGTAGGAAATGTTAGGCTCCGATAGTTGAGTACATTTTAGAACTAGTGGGAGGGACAGCCAAGATTCAGACCCAGGTCTGTCTCCTTCCAAAGCACATGTCTTTAAACAGTACAGCATACTTCGGGGAACAAGGCCATCAGTGGAGTTTTGAAAGTCACAAGTTTTATCAAATTCTCTACAGTGGGCTCAAAGGATTGTTAATGATCAAAAAGAAAAATCTATGCATGATGACCTAAATAAAATATTTAAAAATACACATTGGAGAATACATATTTTTTGTGGTAAGTGATCTGTTGGGAGAGTGATAAAATACAGTTACAACCTTTGACCTCTGAGAAGCTAGAAATGGAGTCACTTAGTTGCAACAACAAAAGATAAAGAATACAGTGGTTAGAATTATACTGATAAGAAGGAACAGTTTGAGTTCAGACTTAGTAGCAAAAATGGTTAGGGAGTCTCAGTTCCTGGCTCCATGGCTGAATTAGGAAATCACTGTGGTCCAAACTTCTTAGCTGTAAATCTGCCTCTGTAGCTGTGAGATGGCAATAATGACAGGACCTATCCAATAAGCTGCAAGCAGTTGTGAGAACTGAGTGGAGTGCTAAAGGTTAGCAATCATTACTGTTTGTGTAGTTTGTACAGTTTACCTGTATTATTTATAGTATTCATTAAATTTATGCAAGGTGAGCAGTCTACTTTTCTCATTTATTTGTCATCTTCCCAGTACACTTGAGGGGAAAAAAGAATCCTTTGCTTCTTTTTTATATACTTGGTGCCTGGCATAAGGCTGAGCACAGCATGGTCACTGCCCGTGTGTAAAAGAGGAAATGGTGCCCCTGAAAAGGTGACCAAGCAGAAATACAGAGGCTGTCACCTGCAGCCAAAGGAATCAGCAAGGCCTGAGATGGAGTTTGTAGAGCCTGATGCACAAGACCCCTTGCTGAGAAAGTGGGAAAAAGAGCCGAAGTATTGTTAAAATGGGAACTGCAATGTTCTCCCTTACCTGTGCTTCACTTTCTGAGATTTTTGTATAGGAGGTCAACTATAAGCAAAAAATGCTACTTTTGTCCTAGTGTGTGTGTGTGTGTGTGTGTGTGTGTGTGTGTGTGTGTGTGTGTATGTATGTGAGAGAGAGACCATATTTATATAACTTTCGCACTAATGTATTTTAGAATTTTCTATTTTATTTTATTATTGTGAAGCTGTTACCCTATTTTATAAATTAAACTTTATCATCCATGAAGACAGAAAACCCAGGGTTCAGCACTATTTGAGTTTTAGGCACTAACTGTTTTGGGTCATCTCCTCTGAAGATAAGGAGTGCTACTGTACTAAAAGAAAGCCTTTGTTCCTTTCTGTAATCTCTTTTGACTTATTATAGTCTCTTCTTATTTGCTCTTTTATGTCTTAAGAAAAAAATAAAAATTTAAATTACTAGTAAAAATTTTGCCACTTGGGCCGGGGATTTGGCTCAGTGGTTCCGGCACCTGTCTTGCAAGTGCAAGGACCAGGATTTGATCCCAGGTTAGCCACATACCATACTGGGCATGGAGACTCACGCCCAGCAGCAATCAGTACCACATACCACAGTGCCGGACGTGGTGGCTCACGCCTGTAATCCCAGCACTTGGGAGGCAGAGGCAGGAGGATTTCTGTGATGTGAGTTTGAGGCTGAGCTCAGGGCCAGCCTGAACTACGAAGCGAGACCCTGTCTCAAAAAACCTAAAAAAAAAGAAAAAAGAAAAAAATTTTGCCACTAGTCTTCATAACGTAATGTTACTTAGAAATGCATATATGGACCATTAAACTCATATGCAGAATCAATGAAATGGCACAAGATTGTATTTTGTAGGTTGTACATATGACTGTGTTTTAAGGACAATGGCATTGCTGCACAAGACAGCTTTTTGTGTCACTTTGAGATGTAGCCCGTGGCAGTCAGCTTTCTCATTGTTGGGGCATAATAGCTAACACCCACAGCACAAAGGAGTGCAAGTTTACTTTGGCTGTGGTTTTAGGTGATTCCATCCATAGTCAGTTGGCTCCAAGGCAAAAACTAAGAGGCCAGGTAAAGTAAAGATGCTTAGTGTGTCATGGTCAGAAACATCGCAGCGAATGACATGAGAGTGAGGAACCAGGTGGAGACCCAAGGTCACACCTTTGTGACTCACGCAGGCTCACCCAGAAGCGTGCTCCACCAATCTTCATGCCCCTAAGTCAGGCAAGCTGACACAATCAAACTCATACTTCCCAGACCCAAAGGCTGCTCTTCGTGACCTCTATTGGAGGAAGACCGCAGTCTGCCTGAAAGCCAGTTCTTGCATTTCGAACTTTTCTTTTGAGTATTTCTTCAAACCACAGGGACAGTTTCATCCACTAACATGCCACTCCCACGTTGCTGAAGAGGACGGAAACAAGACCTGTTTCCACACCTTTCCCTTCCTGCCTGTGCTACTGTTTTCATGTGAGTAGCCGCTTAAGACAGGGAAGAAATATGTAAGACTATAGTGGGCTTCCTCAGCTATCCATGTTTCTTTGAATTCTGTTGTCCTTTTTGTATTTAAACCATGTCCTAGATTGAGTGGAAAACTCTCTAGGCTACCAATAATCAGGTCAGACATCACACACCTTCTTTCTCGGTATCGACATCATACACCTTCTCTGAACTTGGGCAACTATGCTGGCCCTCCTGGGAACATGGGAGTTTTGAGCTAATCTGGCTGGGTGAGGAAGGGGGAGGATGCAATGGGTGCAAGGTGGGGTATGCATAATGTGCACATTTCCCTTTCCATCTGTGTGCCTCATTGCCCCATCAGTTACAAAACACAAATTCAAAGCTGAAACTGTTAAGTTTTTCAAGATGGTGACAAAACATTAAACCAGTTGGGAGGCCAGAACTGGCCTTCAGGCAGATTGCGGTCTTCCTCACAGCAGAGGTCATGAAGAGCAGCCTCTGGGTCTGGGAAGTGTGTGTGGGCGCACCCTGGGGCAGGGAAGTGTGCGTGGCCTCCTCCCAGAGCCCTGCTCTCCCTCTTCCCAAGACAGGCAGCAGGAAACTCTCAATGCTGCTGAATCTGGTGAGGTCAGAAGGTGTGCCTGTACATTATGTCTATCGGCGTCATTAACAGGACAAGACATTTGATAAGAACAAACCTTGGAAAAGAATGAATCAAAAATGACACTTTAACACTGACTTTTGTGTTCTTCATCTTTCATTAGATTGTGGTATTCATGTTGGCCTTACACTGTTGAGACAGCTCATATGTCTTGAGGAAAAAGAAAAGGATCCCTTTCACTCTGTAAGACATGCTCATACAGTTATGCAGTTTTGATGTGCTAGTTGGCCACAGCCTCCTGCTCCGTGCTTTTAGCCCTCACAGATAAATGTGATGTGATGAGTATGCCACTGAGACGTGAAAATGGAATACACAAACCCAAAATAACACAGAGAGTGAGTCGGGGAAGAAAAGAGTCTCTCACCAGAATGCTGAAAATATATCCCATATTGAAGTTATTATGATACCACAAAAATCTGCATGTAATTTAGATGGTTTGGTTGAGGGTAGAGGGCAGAGTACATGTGTGTGGGGAGAACTCTAGACATGTGGACAGCATTTTCAGAAGAAGCGCTCAGCTCCAAGTCACATGTCCTCGCAGTACTGAAAGGGAAGAAAATGCTCACAAGATATTTTATTTACTGTATTTACATTTCAACAGCTCTGCGTGATGATTTGTTGTTTTGTCATTCAGATGACATAGTCAGCAGGCAGACTAAATAAACTTCCGAATATTTTCTCCCTCATGGTATCAGATTCACAAGATTAAAATATTCAGAATTTAATATTGCAAATGAATAGTAATGATTTTTATATTACTTTCTCAGTGTTATGTTAAAATAGCATCGCATTTAGAATAGAATTAATAATTGTTCTCTATTTTTCTGCTATATTGGGACAAGTAATTATAAGCTGTCGTATATCATTTTAAAATTATAAGCTGTTGTATATCATTTTAATTTGCTAAAAACTTGTATCACCCAGATGTGTTTTTATAAGCATACCCTGTTACAATAGAACATTAAAGATTTTATTTGGTATCTCCAGAAAGAGCACTTAAATTCAGTTACATCAGTGCATGTGAGGGTGTAATTTTGCCCAAACTAGTATTCTATCACATTGATAACAGGAGATGCAATATGAAATCTTCCGACCTGTTAGATGTATGATCTACTGAGTTTGTGTTTTCTAAAATCAAAGTATGAACTCTAGGAACAATGGAGGATGAGAGTAGGAAAATATAGATAGGACAATTCCTGAGAGGTGAGGGTACCTGAATGAGTGGTCCAGAGACCCCATTTCACAGGAAAGTTTTATAGAGCAAAACCCACATGGCTATAATATAGGTTACAGGTACAATTAACCAATAATGTTACAAGTACAGTTACTCAGGTAATAGTGATCCAATGGGGAAGGAAGTCGTGTAACAAGAGTACATGGAAAAAACAAAGAACTTCCCAGGGAGGTAATGAATTTGGGGTCTTAGTCACTCACTGAGGTGACTGATACCTAACTAGACTTTATTACACCTGGTATTATCACTTATCTCATCTCATGGGGAAGAATGCAGACCTGGTCCTTTTCTGCCATCTTGAAGCTTGGCCCCCAACCGATAAGTTTGTGACCATAGTTGTATGTTTTTATCTCCAGTGTTCCTTGACTATTTTGAGGGCTCAGCCTTGACTGCCTATTCTATTTCTGTCTAAATTAGCTGTCTATAGCAGTTCATAATGGAGCCTTTTTACATTTTACATATTCATTGATTGATGGTGCTGGGGAATCAATCCAAAGATATCACGCATACTAACCACATGTTCACCCACTCATCTATACCCCTAAGAATTATTTACATATCTTTAAGATTAAAGAGTGAGGCTATTTCAGAGGATTTAAATCTCCTGTATGGAATTAAGGCACTTCTACTGACCTCTATCTGCTTAAACTTTTATAAAAATTCTGTTACTGCCACATAATCTCAGTGAGGGCTGTTGCTGGCTGAGTCTGCAAGTGTTTAATTATTTTTTAGACATATTTTCCTCCAATGATATTGTACAGAATTCAAAAGTTAGAAATTTCTGTACTTGAGGACTGGCCTCCCAAGCCTACAGATATTTCATCTAGAAGTCCATTCATCCTGTGGATAGTTGTTGAACACCAACTAATGTTTTAGGTAGTGCTGTAAATATTCAGCATATCTCAATAAATAGGCATAGATCTCTTTCTTTGTAATGTGATTTCAACACTACTAGCAAACATTCCAGTTCCCTGCTGTCTAATATGGCATGTGAAATTTAAATAAATTATTGTGAAATAAAATGAGAATTAAGATTTCACTGGCTGTATTTCAGCTGTTCTGTAAGTACACATGTTGAGCATTTACCATGTTGCCATCCCAGATACACACCTCAGC
>PVIR01024155.1:0-26379 GCA_004026965.1 Petromus typicus | reverse complement strand
TAACCACGGTTGAAGAAGTACAGAGACTCTTCAAAAACTACAAATAGAAACCTTATTTGACGCAGCTAGTCTTCTTCCAGGCGTCCTCCAGAAATAGTTAAGAATATCATATTATAATGACTCACACACACCTATATTTATAGTGGCACAACTCATAATAGCTAAGACTTCGAAGCAACCTGTGTATCCCACAACAGACAAATGGATAAAGGTGGCACTTGCACAGAGTGCAGTAATACTCTTCGAATCATTTGTAGAAAAATGGGTGTAACTTGAGATCATCAAGTTAAGTCAAACAAATCAGACACCCAAGTTTAAATACATGTGGTTTCTCTTATGTGAGAAACCATTATTTATACCATAAGTAATTTAAAGAGCAAGATAAAAGAGAGCTAATAAGAAAAGGAGTGATAGATCTTCTGCAGATGAGAAGGGAGGAGAAGGGAAAGGAGGGGACAAGGATGTGAGAAGGACTAAAATATGCAGCGTCCAAGCAGCAACTCCCCACAATAGACGTAATTGTTAGGTAGTACAAATATGCAGTCAAACGTGTACAAAAGTGCCGGCTTCCAGGGGCGTAAGAGCTGCTTTGGTGGGACTGAATCTTGCCGAGTAGGGGCAGGTGTCCTGTGAGGAGGATGATGACACACTGGGTGTGGTGTCCTGAAGGGACAAAGCCCAGCCGGGCAGCAGTGTCTGCAGGGAGGTGGGATTCAGGAAAGGACAGCAAACCTTGGAAGTGAAGCAGAAGGGGCTGCCTTGGCGGCAGGGGCTCCAGGTGCCAACAGAAGCTGGTGGGGACAAGCCAGGCTTCCCCAGGGCCTGTGCTCCAGGATGTGCCCCATGCAGGAGAATCCTCTGCTGTGGACAGACCCTGGACTGTCCCGTGTGCCCTGCCTCCTGTCCTCACCCCCTCTGCAGTCCCCTCCTCCATGGAGTGTGAGTGGACCCTCTAACCTCTTCTGGCCCACACAGCAGGGCAGAAGGGATGGGGTGGCACCTCCAGCAAGACTGTAAGGTTCTGCCCTCCCTATTGGCTTCCACAAAGCCCTGGATAGAGCAGCCACTCATGTCATCAGCTCACGGGAGGTATAGACCTGGGGCCCCTGGTCTGGTGGTCCGTGAGGGACTGAATCCTGCCAACAGCCACACAAACTTGGACAAAGACACTTCCCAGCTGAGTCTCAAATGAGATCAGCCTAGCCTACCCCGCCACGGCAGCCTTGAGAGACCTAGAAGGTCTAGGCAAGACCACAGGACCGCTGAGAAGACCAAGGGATATTACATAGGCCGCTGTTTGCGGTAACACTGACGTATGGCCATAGATAACTAATTTTCCCTTCCAGCTCTGTGGTTTAGTAATGACCCTGGAGACGAACCCCATGCCCTGACTTGAGCCAGCTGTGTCAGCGCTACCCACTCCCAAGACCACGAACCCTAATCAAGCAGTGTGTGCTGTTGGCATCTGGCCAGGGCAGCACACTGTGTCACCTGCGTCCACCCTGGGAGTGCTCAGCCCTGCGTGGAGGTCGGGGAAGGGCCCAGCGCTGCTCTCCAGACCCCTCCACGGAGGACTTCTCTCCTCTCAGGGACCTCCAGGACTTTAAGTCACCCAATCTGGGTTCCTTGCTTCCCTCAAACCTTACAGAGAAGTCATGAGTCTTGTGGCGTCTACTGTCTGAGGAAGCCAGCTCCCGCTGAGAACTCACCATTCCCAGGAACACCATCTCCTCTTCTCTCTCTCGCTCTGTCTTCTTGCACTGATGGAAACCTCGCCAAACCTGAAATCAAACGCAGGGCTGCTCATCGATGGCAAGACGGAAGCAGAGCAGACAGGGCCACACAGCCTCCCCGTGAGGATGGCACACACCACCTTGCCCTAAAGATCACAAGCTCCCGGTTGGGTGCAAATCTACTGATGGAGTACGTTTTTCTGTTGTGATCTCAGTAAAAAAGTTTTTTTTTTAAGAACAGATGAATCACAGAACTGACATATGCCTCTCATGCAGGGACTCCCCTACCTGGTTTTCCTCAAGAGACACTTCGGAGGGCAGGACAGACAGATTCCACATCTAAGGGCACCTCTTTGTGGTTTTAAAACAAAAATTTCCAGTGTAATATGGGGAAACATTCTAAAAATTATGCATCATAAGCTTTCAAGTAGGATGCTAAAACTTTATACCCCCATGGAGACTTGAAAAATATAGTATCTATTTTCCTATTTCTTTCTCCCACTCCTAATTAGACATAATTAGGGATAGAATTCTGATCTTCTAGCTCCTCTGAATGTCCTTAGACTACTTTCTCTCAATCCTAGTTGTAATTAGTCTTACCATATCTCATTGTTTCCCCAGGAGGAACTCTGGCCTCATTTTGCAAAAGGATTTCATAAAATCTGTGTTGTTCATCTGATAAGAAGAAGGGGCCACTCTGGGAAAGAACACTGGTTTTCTGCCTATCAGTGGTGGCTACTACAGTTTTTTAAATGATATATTTTATGTAAGCTATGAGCTGCGAGTCCTGGCTCTTCACTTCTATCATAAGTCTGAGCATGTGTGCGTTTTAAAAAAAGCTCATTCACTAAATTTTAGCAACATTCTTTCTAACCAATATCAATGGTCTTTAAAAAGATTTTAATAAAATGTGTTGTGTTTAATAGCTATTTGGGATAAAAATTTTAAACATGACCAAGTTTAGCTAGTAGGGTCCAGGGATTTAGTTGAAGTGGTACTGCACCTACCTTGGAAGTACAAGGGCCTGAGTTTGAACCCTGGTATCATATACCCCAAAATAAAATAAAAAAGTTTAACTAGTGGTTTCCCCAGGGCAACCTAATGAATCTTTCTGGAATTCACTGACTGTACCACCTCCATTGAGGCAGGCTTTAAGGGGACCCCCTTTCTTCACCTTGACTGCATCTCAGGCCACAGAGGAAGCCGGGCTCCCGGGAGCCCTGGATGCCTACCTTCTGAATACGGAGTGCAGCGGCCCCAGCATCTGCTATTTGTTCACCGAGAAGCTTGGCTTGCTTTGCTCTGTATTCTTGAAGATAGATTTGCTTCATAAAGAGTGCTCTCAGGCGGCCTTGCCGTGCCCTCTCAGCAATCTGAACAAATTTCACAGCCTCTTCCAAGGGTATTGGCTTCACAGTGATTTTCTGTAAGATACAGGATAAATCTGTGGGTAAGCATCCTATGAGGCATGATCAAGACATATAGTGACTGTTTAAATAAAAACCCTGATACAGTTAAAGATGCATTCTCATTAAATTTCATCAGAATATTCCCACTTTCCTATGAACACATGCATCCCATATTCTTGCCACTTATTTTTCATTTATTGCGTTTACTGGTACATTTTAAATATACATTATGATCACATAGAACATTAAAGATTTATACCTGTGCATGACACATCTTAATTCTTGTTTCCCATTCCCCTGTCCTCTCTCTAGCCCTCCATATACACAAGCTTTGTTTCCGTTTTATGTTTCTACATCACATTTTTTCTTTCCCCTCCTTACTTTCCCTCGCTCCCCTGCTTTGAGCATTTTCTTCCTATTCCTTCCTTTCTACCTATCACACATTCTCGCCACTTTCTGAAGCACCTCTGAAGCACTCTTTCTTGAGTGTTGTCAGCGGTGCTGTCACAGGTGCCGTGATGTCCTGAATCCATCCAAAACCCTGACCTTCCGTGGAAGAGTCAGGAGTCACGGTGGCCAGTAAGGCGGATGAGGCCCCACTGTGTATTATGGTTCTGCCTCTCTGCTGGACGACACTCGGCAGTGGCAATCACTGCATTTTTTATCATATCTCCTGCAGCTACTCAAGAAAAAACAAACCTTCTAGAAACTGTTTCAGAAAGTGGCGAAAGCGAAGACGTTGTGTTTGGAGTGTGGACTTAGAGGAGGCTAACAGCAATATCTCCTTTATAGTAATAAGCTGCAAATAAAGCAACACGAAATATTTGCCATAGTCTTTGGCCACTTTTTATACATCCATCATTCACCTGCTTGAGTCACCGCATGACACATGTTCACGTCCCAGTGACTTCTACATGTTTTCATATTATGTCATATTCACCTATAGAAATTTAAGGGCCAGTAGCTTCCTTCTCTTAAAAACAAAGTATTAATTAGTGCTATAATATTTCAATATATTAGTATCAGTTGGTGGCAACTTATACTAAGAATGTCAATAAAATTAGGAATTGCTGCTAATATTTCACTGACTTAATAGTAGGACCAGAAACTAAAAACATATCTCTAAGGTGAGAATTAAAAATTTAAAATAGATGTCAAATAAAATTCTGAGTTTAAAGTCAATTATAATCTGATAGTGAACACAACTAATGCTAAAATCAGGTGAGAAGCATTTAGTTTATCTAGGAAGTATTTCCCATTGCCTACAAATTTGGATCTTAAAAACATCCAAACATGATGAATGGCATTAAAACAGAAGCACAGGGCTTGAGCAGTGGATGGCAGGGATCTTAGGCTGGTGTGGGGTGACAGTTGGCTGAGGGTTCTGTGCAGGTTTGGGAGGAAAGAGGGACACAAGCAAGGGCTCCGGGAGCTCAGAGGGACTCGGAGTGAGGACCTACTGCTGTGGACGCTGCGCGTGTAGCCTGGCTCAGATGTCCATCCACGGATGAGTAGAGACGGTGGGGAGGCTACAGAGCCAGAAATGGCCAAGCAAGGCCCAGACCCGTCCATGGCGCCATGAAGAGGTGAGGTGCAGGAAACCAGGGTCCTCACTCATCACCCCGGACTCATCACTGTTCCCAGGACGATGCCCTCCCTCCGGGTGTTGCAGAAGGTCAGTGTAGAGTGGGAAGGCACCCGAGAGCAGAGATTGGGGTCTCACAGATGCTTCTCACCCTGAGGGCAACTTGCGGGGCGACAGTGACCCCTCAGGAGTTGAGCAAATGGAAGCTCATCCACACAACTCCCCACCACACCTGCCCACCCCTCTGCAGCCTTGCAGTGGCACAAGGAAACCGAGATGAAAAAGTTCCTTCACAGAGCCACTCTCGGGTTTGTGTGTAGGGAGATTTCACCATGTCAGCTGCACAGGACACACATGCTTACCCATGTTCTTTGCACATAAGAATGAAGGGGAATGCTGCTCTGATGTGAGAACAGCGATGGACGCAGGGGCAGGTATGCACGTGGCAGACACCTAGCAACTGTTATGCTGCACTTGTTTAAATGGACTCCATACTGTCCTCCTAACACTATCAGCCAAGTTAGAATCATTCCGTCCAAAAGGTTTCAGTGGTCTAGTGAGCACAGCAAAGATTTCTGAGCACCTGTGGGGACCTGAATGGTGGATATTGGCGTAGAGCTCAGACAAATGGTACTTGCTTAACACACAGGGGCTATGGGTTCAATCCCTGGCACTGTCCAAACTCACCAACCAACTGGCCAGTGGATATTATGTGTTCAAATTATAGGAGATGGACAGTGATTTTCACTTGTCAGCATTCTTCTTATGGGATGTAGTGCACATGCATGGAAGAAATTAGCAGCTTAAAGGGAGAGGCAGCTCGGGAAGGCAGGGAGGTGCAGGGGAGGCCTTGTGCCTGCTGGGGATCTGGTACCTGAAATGGACCGAGGCTGGGGTGACTGCAGAGGCTGGAGGTGGGGTGAGGGAAGGACAGAGGAAGGGGGACAGAGGCCAAAGACCAACCATCTTGAGGTTGGGCTGCTTTGTGTGTGGTGTGGTCTCCCTTCTCCATTTCTCCTGTGAAATCTTCACGGTTACTGCATTGGTCCTGCGCACAAAAGGGCTCCTTTGGAGGATTAGAGGACGCCCAGCAGGTGCACAGACAGGAGGCACTGGTGTGGGGAGGGCTGGGCCCCAGGTATCCAGACTGGGGACAGTCTTCAAGGGATCCATCCTGCAAAGAGGGTGAGTGGTTTGGGCAGGTCAAGGAAGGAGCACTCGGGGCTTCTGGCAGGACAGGAGGTGTGTCCGGGAGAAAAGCAGCACTGAGCCTATTGGTGCCAAGAGACACAGTAGTGACCTGGCTAAGACTTGTGTCCTCACCTGTGTTCCTGCACTTTTGTCCCTCACCCCTGCCACAAGCTTGAATTTTCCTTCACACTGTGCTCCAGGTCCGCAGGCCTATGTGCAGGAGGAATGCGTATGCATGTGCTGGTTGTCACTGCTGCCCTGTTCTGCTGCAGAGTCTGCACAGTCTCTCTCTGGCAGTACCCCTTGCTCTGCATGGCCCGGTGTGCACAGCCAACTGCTTCCAGGCCACAAGGCTCAGCCGGAACGTGAGGTTCACTCACTGGCAGCATGTGTCTCTGAAATGCATGACAGGCTCACCAGGTGCAGGAAACGACCAAGCTGTGGGGGCCATCCGCCTAGGAGGCCATTGCAGAGTCCAAGAGGGAGGGGGAGTGGGCGAAGGGACGGCGCTTCAAGGGTTCTCCTTCTCATCCTCACAGACTGCTTTCCAATGATCCGAGCATCTCGGCTAGAAGTCTCAAAGGCAGTGAGCACCTGAGAGCGTGCAGTCATCTCAGGCCCTACTCCAATAGGACGCACCTTGTGGCTCTGTGAGCACTGTTCAGCTCTCAGCTTTAGTTCGGTGAACTGGACAGGAAAGATCTAACTAGGTGCTAATCCACTCACTTTACATGTCCCAATTTAACCAACACATTACTCTGTGATCTCTATTTTTAAACTCTTGAAAAATAATGATTCTATACCACCAAGAACACATTCAAAAGTTGTGTAACTTCTATGTAATGTGAATGACCTTGAGAGCCAGGTGATTCGCACCTCAAGTTGTGAATAATTTAACTGTTTCTCATATAATTGGAAGCAGCAGGAAAAGGCAGTTATACAGGTTTTGGAAAAATGTTTCATAAAATGATACGCACCACATCAGGCATATCTAGTCCTCTCTCTGCTAGTATCTGTGCAAGCATCTTCTCTCTTCCTTTTACTACTTCTAACTTCTCCTTCAAAAAGTACTTGGGGATGGGAATATCTAATTGTTGCTAGAGAAGAGAAAGAACAAAGAGAAGAACGTTTTTGTTATGACTGCAGAACTGAAATCCACCTAAAATGCAGAGAGTTCAGGAAGGCCTGTGGAGGGGTGAACTCACTATTACCACTGAGATGCAAGGCAAATGCTAATCACAACTGTTCCCTTTGTTTTACTCATCACACTAAAACTTGGGCTCCATATTAATAAGGCCTCAAAGAACTAATCTTACTTCATGAATTTCTTTTAAGATATACAATATTATCTCAGCTATCTAAAGTAATGGCTCAAACCAGGGCCCAGCATATCCAGCTACAGAGACCTTTGAGTTAAAGTGAGTAATTTATCATCAGCACAGTCACCTTGGATGTCAACGGTCATAATATTTTTTCTAAAATTTGGTTTTATTTGCAACATAAATTGCCACATTACAAAAATTTGTTAAAAAAGTAATTTGATTTATTAGGAAACTTTTTTTTAAGGACAATAAGCATGAACATCTGCTCTTTACTTAGGTGTACTGCCAAATATTTCAAGTTAGGGGAGTTTGAAAGGGTATATTTATCCAAATTCAACAAATCAGAAGTGTGGAGGTGGCCCTCACCTCACAGGGAAGCACCATCCTCGATGCTGTTGGACACTTGGCTGCTTCCTGATGGACCAAACACAGCGGTACCTTTGGGCCTTTGGGTTGGTTCCCTTTTTTTTTCCAATTCACAGATTGATACCCAAGAGGTATCAGTTTTAGGGCTAAGAGACAATACCCCAGGACTTATGGGAGGTGGCAATAGCCTTTGAACCCTAAAATCCTTTTACAGGGTCTAAGAGTGAGCTGCCAGGGTCTCTTGGGTGAGTGTACCCAGAGAGAGAGAGAGAGAGAGAGAGAGAGAGAGAGAGACAGAGACAGACAGAGACAGAAACAGAGAAATAAAAGATACATAAATAGTAAGTAGGGAGACACTCAAATGGGGATATGGGGAAGACCAGAGGGGAACGATTATACTTATCTGATGCTGTGATGTTATTTACTAAAAAGTATGTTCAAGTGTTGTACATTTCTAACAAAACTTAATTGATCTGGCTCTATGTGGTCCATTTGGGAACATAACATTATAGTTAAGAGTTCTGTAGCTGGAAGGCTAAGGAGACTGCGTTGCTGAAAACAAGCAGGGAAGACATGACAGTCTCCACATTGGGGATTCATGTCCAGCCAGATACTTGGGGCTTCCCGTTCTGTACGATGTGGGATCCTCGAAACTTCAGGAGGCAGAGGAGCCCTCCCTTGCCCACCTCTCCACAGATGAGGACCCCTCAGGGCAGATTCCAGGAACAATCCAGAGCCCAGACAGGATGGACTTTGGGAACCCTATGGAACTAAGGCAAGAACAAGGGTGACAAGACCTTTAAGTCTCTGCTGTTACCTTCTGCTTTTCTCTTTTTTTAGGTTTTTTGAGACAGGGTCTCGCTTTGTAGTTCAGGCTGGCCCTGAGCTCAGCCTCCAACTCACATCACAGAAATCCTCCTGCCTCTGCCTCCCGAGTGCTAGGATTACAGGCATGAGCCACCACGCCTGGCACTATGGTATGTGGTACTGGTTGCTGCTGGCTGTGAGTCTCCACGCCTAGCATGGTATGTGGTTACCGGGGATCGAACCAGGTCCTTGCGCTTGCAAGACAGGTGCCGGAACCACTGAGCTAACTTCCCGGCCCTGCCTTGTGCTTTTCTTATCTAATCTGTTTTTGATTTTTTTCTCACTCTCTTTATCTCCATTTCTCTCTGAAAAGCACCTCATCTATTCTTCAGAAAAACTGGTCAGCTGAGGCGCTGATGGCACACAAGTCTGGGCAATTGCAGGCCAGACCCTGAGGTAGAAGCTGTGCTGTCTCCTCTGTCCTAGTTTCCTCAGAATCTCTTAGGTACCCATCTCTGGACCAGTCAGCAATGTCAGAGCTCAGGTCCCAGTGTGAGAACTGGGTGCTGGCCCTGGAGGCCAAGCTGTAGATGGTGCCCATGGTCTGGTCCCTGTGAAACACACAGAGGTTCCAGCAGTGGCTTGCAGGGTGCTGCGCAGACAGCCTATGCCACTACTGTTGGGTGAACCTCCGGCCATGTGAGCTTCAGTGACACCTGCCACACAGTTCAGTCACTACCTCCAGGGCTGGCTTCCTGGCTGACGTCTGCTCACCCATCATCCTTTCAGAGCACAGTGGCTCCACAAGGACAGCAAGAGCCCTGTCCTCTAGGAAGATGACCAGCAGACAGGCACCAGCCAAGGCAGTGTGGACAGCAGGGAAAATAGAGGGAGCCCACGCATAAACCCCACAAGCTCATCAGTCCTTATATGGAGAAATCCTTGAATTTGGACATAAACTGAATGTTACTGATGAGATCTAGGAATATAATTTACTGATTACATCTAAGAATGTAGTCTGATGGCTGCTGGTTTCACATGTTTCCTGGTTGCTCTTCCTTTTTTCACCTGTGGGAGTAAAGCACTTCTGACCACATCTGGTGATTAATTTGTGTTCTTTTAATTGAATGTGATAAGCATACACGTTTCGGAGGGATCTTCAACATATTCACTCATTTTGGTTATTCCCTTTAATCCATTTGATAAAATCATTTAACAACACAAGGAGGGTCCATCACCAAAATACCACCTTTATGAAAGCTCAAATAGTTTTAAAATAAAGAAGCATTGAGTCCTATGTAAAAAATTATACACGTTCTCTTTTTAATTTTATTTTAGGAGAATGTTAATTTCAAAATGAAGGCATAGCTCATAGAAACAAGGGCTCAAAGGAGGTAAGGTGCCCTGTGAACCTCGAAAGACTCAACCAGATAGAACATCAGAAGACATCTCAGGTGGGCAGATAACTAAGGACAGAATGGGAGTGGCAGGGGCTGAATGTCCATAGAAGGTTGCCCAGATTACCAGCATGCCAGCTAGGAGAGGTCCAGGGGAAGAGGGAGGCCAAGGAAGAGGTCCATTTATAAAACTACAAAGCTGCTGGGTCACCTCTGGTTCAAAGCACAGAACAGGAACTCACTTGAGATAAAAGACCCAAAATCCAACAGGCTTCCCATCCAAGAGATAAGGATAAGGCAAACAAAGGTCAGAGAAAGGCTTCTCTGGAACTCATTGAGAAGGAGACCTGAGTGGGGGCTGGGAAGGCTTATGCTGCAGAATATTATAAGTCAACAAACTCCACTACAAAAGTCTGGGCAGAAGCCATGGGGTGTGGTAAGACCAGACCTCTGTGCCTAACTGACCCCAAGACTGGGCAAGATTTGCTTGGATCGGAAACAATCTTGAACCCAGTTCAAAATAGTATGGTGTAACAGAAGGGAAATGTATAAGCTTCTAATATCACAATTAAGTAGTAGATAAATGAGTCTAGAAACTCTCTAAGAGTATTAGGTAGAGGGCTACATATATTATTACAAAAATAAATACTCTGCTGTACTTACGGGAGCCAACTTTAGATCCTGTAAAATATCATCAAAATACTGAAACTCAGTTAATTCCAACTCAACCATATCATTCTTCAGTTCTAGGATGCGGCCCATCACTCCATCCAGCATCTTCCGGATCAGTATTCGTTTCTGTGGATGGATCATCTGGTCATAGATATTCTCCAGGTTCCTGAAGATCTGAACATATTGTATGTAGAAGGTGGCTAACATTTGAAAAGCCAAGACTTGATTTCTTTGTGGTTCTATCATGTTCTGAGATTCTTTATCAAGCAAAGAATTAAGGGCATCTTGGGTCTGGTGCCACATTTTATTATACATTCTGAGGAGAGACACAGAGTTTAGACAAGTTAACAAATGTTAAAAATGATTCTTATATGGACATATACAGTAAGTCCCTGACTTAGGAATGAGTTCCATCCCAGGAGAATGTTCATAAATTGGATTCATTTGTAATCCAATAAAGAGAGTTTTAAATAGTACAGTTGTGAATCTTATACAGTATACCTATGAAAGTTTGCAACTTGAGTCTTCATAAGTCCAGGACTTACTGTATTGATTGTCTAGTATCACAAAATATAATGTGTAGTCAAGAAAGAACTCAGGGTACTGCATGTGGTTACAAAGGTCTTTAGTCTGTTTATATTTTGATAATCATGTGGATTTGGATATGACCACTGCTGTAAGTACCAAATGAATAGTTTAGGAAATTATAGCAGTCAACATTGAAACCCAGATTAACAGAAATTATTTTAAAAACTTAAATCCCAGGGGCCAGGGATTTAGCTCAATGGTTCCGGCGCCTGTCTTGCAAGCGCAAGGAACCGGGTTCAATCCCCGGTAACCACATACTTACACTGGGCGTGGAGACTCACCTCAGCAGCAACCAGTACCACATACCACAGTGCCGGGCGTGGTGGCTCACGCCTGTAATCCCAGCACTTGGGAGGCAGAGGCAGGAGGATTGCTGTGATTTGAGTTTGAGGCTGAGCTCAGGGCCAGCCTGAACTACAAAGCGAGACCCTGTCTCAAAAAAACCTAAAAAAAAAAAAAAAAAGAAACAAAAAAAAACAAAAAAACAAAAAAACTTAAATTCCAATAAATTGGGAGAATCTGGAAGAAATACATAAATTCTTAGAAATATGTGAGTTGAATCAATCAACGTTAGTAAATCTAAACAGATCAATAACAAGCAATGAGACTGATGTAATTAAAACTCTTCCAACTAAGAAAATTACAAGACCTGACTGATTTACTGATGAATTTTATTAGATCTTAAGGGAAGAATTATCATCAATGTTTCTCAAACTTCTCTATGTATAGAAAGGAAGAAAAAATGCTTCCAAAGTTATTCTGTGAAGCCAACATTATCCTAATGCCAAAACTAGACAAGGAATCAACAGCTACACACATACAGGAAGAAGAATATAGGCCAATATCATTAATGAACACAGATGCAAAAATCCTCAATAAGTTCTTTAATTTTTACAAACACAATTCAAGAACAATCAAAGAGATCATACCCTATGACCAAGTTGGTTTCTTCCCTGAGATGCAAGAATGGTTTCACATATGTAAATCAATAATTTTACCACATAAATAGAATCAAGGATAAAACTACATTTTAACCTCAGTAAAGGCCACCTTACCAAAATCAGTCTACATATTTAATGCAATGTCTATTAAAATACTAACAACACTCTTCATATAATTAGGAAAAAAACCTAAAACACACATACAAACACAAGACTCAGGATGGTCAAAGTAATGCTGAACAAGAAAAGTAATTCTACAGGCATCACAAGCCCTACATTTCAAGGTATACTACAAGGCTGGCCATACATAACAAAACTACATGGTACTGGCACAAAGACAGACAACAGACTAATAGAATAAAACAGAAGTTATAGAAACAAACACATAACTATAGTCATCTGACTTTTTGACAAAGGGACCAAAAACAGGTACTAGAGAAAAATCAGCCTCATCAAGAAATAGTCCCAGGATAAACAAATGTTGATCCTTAACTCTCATTTATAGCAACACAAGGTCAGAATGGATGAATGAGCTAGATATAAGACCTGAAACATCAAACCTTTTGAAGAAAACATAGGGGAAACATTTGAACACAAACATATAGGACTCCCAAAGCACATAATTCATACACAATATCAACAAATGGGACTACATCAAATTACAAAACTTTGGTACAGCATAGGAAACAGAGTAAAGAGACAACCCCATTAATATGAGAAAACTCTTTGCTGGTTATTTTTCTGGTAGAAGATTAATATTAAGAATATATAAATGACTCAAAAAATGAACCCTCAAAGCAAATAATCATATCAAAAAGTGGACAAATGAACTCAAAAGAAGTGTGAATGGCCAATAAGTATATGAAAAAATGATGGAGGGGAAGGGAGAAAGAAATGATAAAAACATGATCATTTAAATTTTAAAAATTATTATAGTAAAACACACACAGCCTCAATCCTTCCTACATACTTTCTCTCGCTTTGAACATATTTGTCCCATAATTCCTGCCACTTTCTGAAGCAGTTCTTGAAATCTTCTTTCATGAGTATCTTTAATTGGACAGTCATAGTTGCCCTGATGTTCCCGAATCCACTAAAAATTTTGTCTATGATCATTTTGACTTTGGGAAGAAGCAGGAATCATATACAGTGGATGAGGATACACTGCAACATCTCTGTAAGCCTGCATTTCCACTGGGTGGCACTCAGCGGCAGCACTCAATACATTTTATCAGAACTCACATAGATATTAAAGATGACTTCCAGATCTGCTGCAGAAAGTGGCCAGAATGATAGATTAAATGTGTTTGAAGTGAAGGACAGGGAGATTCATGGCAATGTGTCTTTTAAGTGTAATAAATATTTTTTATTTAATCATGCACAACATTTTCTGAATATTCTTTCCTTGTATATAGTTGGCTCCCTCGATGATGATATTACAAGTAGTTAGTCTCTTCTTGCGATGCAGGCAAAGGGACAAAACTCAGTACTTTGAGCAAGCTGAGTGAGTGAGACACACTGATAATAATACATCATAAAAACAAACCCACTTACTAAAAGACTTCTACTCAATTGAGGTCAAGATAGTCATTCAAATTGCTCTGTAAGCTTCAATATAAAAGCACAAAAATCATGAGAAAACAAAATAACAAGATGCAGACAAAAACAATCACAACTTTCCCAAAATGATGCCACAGATACAGAAGTGGATGAAAATTCCAAAGAATTAAAAAACTCAAGATGATCAATGAGATCAAAGAAGAAACAAATAAGCAGCTGAAGGAATCAATCATTAAAGTGATCAACAAAGATACAAATAAATAGTTGAATGAATTAAAAAACACAGTTCAGGACATGAAGAACTACTTCATTAAATTATGGAGGTTCTGAAAAGGAAATTCTGAATATGAAATCTTTAATTGGTCAAATTTACAGATGAGGAAATTGAGACACAGGTATTGTCTATCATACAATTTGAATATATGATTTGCACCTAGCAGTCTGCACCTAAACGCATGCTGTGACCACCAAACTGTCACTTCCTGTTCATCTGGAAGAAAGCAAGTGAGAAGCATAGACATGGAGTCATAGGGTACAGACCTGGTGTCACCACATGAGAACAAAAATGGTATGAATCAAACAAACAAAACTCTTACTTCCCAATACCTCTTAGTTAGGATGCCTCTGGCGCCCAGTCCCCAGTGTGTTCAGGTGCCAGATTTCTCAAATTTAGTACTATTTAAAAGCTATTACTAGTGCTCAGGGCATGGTGTCACATTACCATAATTTCAGCACTCTGGGAAGCTGAAGCAGAAGGATCATAAGTTCAACCTCAGCCTGGGCAACTAAATGAGATCCCATCTCAAAATAAAGAATGAAAAGGGGCTTGGGATGTAGCTTAGTGGAAACGCCCTGGGTTTAATCCCCCATACTGCAATGAAAATAGGGGAACAAAGGATATTACTATTGAAATAGCACTCTGCTAGACAACTTTATTATACAAGAGAACATTATCAGGAAATCAGAATTCCTTTCAGTGCAGGATGTTCACTCCTTGCCTCATTAGTAGGCAATGACTAGAATTACTGACCAGAAACACTAGCAAAAGCTGTCCTAGAGGTCCAGTGATTTAGCTCAGTGGTTCCGGCGCCTGTCTTGCAAGCGCAAGGACCCGGGTTCGATCCTCGGTAAGCACATACAATACTGGGCAGTGGAGACTCAATACTGTGGAGACTCACGCCCAACAGCAACCACTACCACATACCACAGTGCCAGGCATGGTGGCTCATGCCTATAATCCCAGCACTCGGGAGGCAGAGGCAGGAGGATTGCTGTGATGTGAGTTGGAGGCTGAGCTCAGGGCCAGCTTGAACTACAAAGCAAGACCCTGTCTCAAAAAAACCTAAAAAAAAAAAAAAAAAAGCTGTCCTAGAAATGAGCAACAAATGTAACACATCACACCTGTGTCATTCCATGCTCCAAGGCCAAGTGTCAGGCAGATGGGAGAAAACACAAGGAAAGAGGATCAAATCAACTAGGAATAATAGCTTTTATATGGCAATAGCATGAGGTGTCAGCTGTGCTCACGGAGTATGAATTCAGGATAGGAGGAGACAGCGAGAATGGGGTCAGTTTAACAACGCCCAGGATGGGGATGCTAACAGGCTCCACAACTCTCCGCAGGCAACAGAAAAGGGCTTGATTCATTTTCTGGACTATGTAAGGTCTAAGCCCTAAGCTGTGTAGGAAATCACTTGGGACACTAATTTTGTTTAGAACTCAGAGCTGTTGTGTAAGTAGAACACAGAGTCAAGTCAAAAGCATTCCTCCTTCCAACCCAGGAAGGATTGCCCAGGGATGCCCGATGTTAACATCAAGGAATGCTTGACCCCATACAGAAAGACAGCAGCAAACCTACAGGTCCCAGCTACAGATTGAGATGATGTCTAAGAGAGTCTGCTGGCCTGACTGAGACCCCTGTCCACACTCCATGAAGTGGACAGTGAGGACCTCCTATGGGTGATGCAGAAAACAGAGGCCAAAGAGACACTCACAGTGAACAAGGGCAAAGGAGCTACATACAACACAGATATGGCAAAAATTCACGGAAAACAGTGAGTCAATTAGTACTGAGAAGTTGCAAGACTTAGATAAAACACACAAACAAAGAATGAAGAGAAAGAAATGAAAAAAGATACCCCATTCATAGTACCAATGAAGAACACAATATTTAAGAATTATTGTGTTCGGAGTCATCTAAGACCCAGTTGAAGAAAATTCTAGAATGCAGATCATCAAAACAAGTAGAAGGCTACATCAAGAATCAAACTATAGGGGCCGGGGATATAGCTCAGTGGTTCCGGCGCCTGTCTTGCAAGCGCAAGGACCTGGGTTCAATCCCCGGTAACCACATAACAATACTGGGTGTGGAGACTCACCCCAGCGGCAACCAGTACCACATACCAGTGCCGGGCGTGGTGGCTCACGCCTATAATCCCAGCACTCGGGAGGCAGAGGCAGGAGGATTGCTATGACGTGAGTTTGAGGCTGAGCTCAGGGCCAGCCTGAACCACAAAGTGAGACCCTGTCTCAAAAAACCTTAAAAAAAAAAAAAAAAGAATCAAACTATAAAGACAGACATGTCTTGAGGCTAATAAACAGATTTCAGATTACCAAGAATCTGGGAATAATAAACTGAAGACTGTGAGTAGGTATCATCATGGTTTTTAAGCGCAGGGGCAGAATAGACAGGAAAAGATAACAGGAAACTTATGCTCTGTAACATTTAGCGCTGCATAGATGGTGTCTGAGGCCATGCTTAGAGCCATGGAGAAGATCCAATCCACCAAGAGCAAGGCTGAGGAGCGCCTCCTTCCACTAGCAAGCCACTGCCATACTGGGACAGAATCCCAGGAGGCCCAGCAATGAGACAGTCCCTGTGGCTTGAACCTTCCAGATCTTGACATTCAGGCTTGTAGCCTCTCTCTTACTCACCTGCCACCTTGCAGGAGAGAGCAGGCCAAGGTTCTTGGTTGACGGGAAAATATAAAGTCACTCTGTGAGCACATAGTTCCCTGCAACTCTTGCTATTTTCCTCAGCACTGACAGATGAGTCTGTTTTCTCTTAGAAATTGTCTCCAGCTTCCTTCCTGCCAAGATCCTCTTGCACGCATCTATTTTACCATGAGGGGTCTATGGGCCTCCATTCCATCACTTGCTGCTCGACAAGAGACCTGGCCATGGTGCCTGTGCTATTCCAGTCTGTGGAGACAACCTTCCTTTGAGGCTGCCTCACCACCTTGCCACTTCCGCACTGCCGTATCTGACGGCCTGACGAATAAAAACACGAGACAAGGATGTGGCAAGATGGGCCATAATAAAGGCACAGGAGAGAAGATTCACACATCATCCGGTGTGCTGCCCCCTAGCGTTCAATTCAGTAGTTTGTGCATCTGTTCCTACTATCTAATTGGAGAACTTCTCACTCTGGAAGATACCCACACCTATGAAGCAGTCACTCCAGAGTGCCCAGCCCCCTCAGCTCTAAGACACCACTAAATTTTGCTCCTGCCTCTCTGTGCCTGGGCATTTCACATACAGGGGCTCCTTGACTTAGCATGGTATGTGTTCCGAGAAAGCCATTGTGAGTTGAAAATACCAGTCAACAGTGTGTTTAATCCAAGAGCAAATTAAAAAATATAATGAATATTTAAATTTTTTAAATGGTTAGTAAACACAGTGCCATGAATCTTCCTCAAAACCTTCCCCCTTGCCTCAAGCACACAAACTTTGTCCTTGCCACTTTCTATAGCAATTCGGAGTCCTCTTTACTAAGTGTCTTTATGAGGTATCAAACAATCTGATAAATACTGCTTCCAAATGTCAGCCAATGGAAGAGCAGCTCATAAAACATGATGCTGTGTCTTCATTCATCTTATTCACTGGATCTGGCACCATGCTACCTCTGGCTCTCCCCACTGACCATAAAAGATAAATGTTTTGAATTGATTTAGGGCTTCGAGGCAGCCACAACAGTGCAATTAAAGACATTCACAAAAGAGGACTTTAGAGCTGCTGCAGAAAGTGGCAAGAATGATAGGATCAGGGCCAGGGATTTAGCTCAGTGGTTCCAGTGCTTGCCTTGCAAGTGCAAGGGCCCAGTTTCAATACCCAGTAACCCCAGACAACAATGCTGGGCATGGAGACTCACTCCCACCAGCAATCAGTGCCACATACCACAGTGCCAGGCATGGTGGCTCATGCCTATAATCCCAGCACTTGGGAGGCAGAGACAGGAGGACTGCTGTGAGTTCAAGACTGAGCTCAGGGCCAGCCTGAACTACAAAAGCGTCACCCTGTCTCACTCACTCACACACACACACACACACACACACACACACACACACAAAAGAATGATAGGTTCAATGTGTTCAAAGTAAGGAAAACTATTTTGAGGGGAGTCCGTAGCAACATGCCTTTTATTGTAATCAGTGTTTAAAAATTCAAATACACACATTATACTTTTCAACCACACCTCATGCAACTAATGTTCAGGTCATCTTGTCTCAGCACCGGGCACTGTGTGTATGTCTGTTTTCCTCCTTGTGTCAAGCATTAACTGGGAAATGTGTACACAGCCCTGCCCAGCATCCTGTGGGAGGATCTGACTATGTGCCCTTAGCTAAGGAAGAAATCCACACTGAAAATTCAAAGCATAGCTTCTGCTCAACCCACACCACTTCCCCCCGCAAAAGTGGACACACTGTTAAGATGGACCATCCTAAGCTGTGGACCACCTGCAAATGGATCCATAGGTTACACAGATCTTTGTCACTGGTTGTTTTAACTTTGCACACATTTTCAAAGTGCAACCATGCTGTGTCATGGGCCAGTCCTTCATGCCCTTTATTTTCCAGCCAACTTTTCATGGATGGGGAGCCAGCAAAGTCTCTATCCTTTGGTTACTGTGAGCTATGCTGCACAGGGTCCTGCACATGTTTTCACACAGATGTATCTTTATATTTCTGATGATGGCAAGGTGGTTTTTAAAGGTAACAGGGGTTAGGTTTAAGACACACCAACTTCCTACAGGTAGTAGCCTCCTCCAGGGGCAGATCTGCATAATGACACCTGCTTTGGACACCTGAGAGATGATGTGAGGAGGCATGGATGAGGAAGTGGTTCTCAGATCGTAAGTGCATCTTGCGAACAGGACCCGATCTCACTTATAAGACACTTTAGCACGTGCTAATGTCAGGGGTTAGTTTTAGCCTTCAGCATGTGACCTAGAAATGACACAGCTGTGAGGTTAGGACAGAGTCGGGTGAAGCCTGAGTGTGAGAGCTGGAAGATTGTACTGCTATTTCTGTTGTTGTGTGGCAGTTTTCTTACCACTGGAAGAAAGATGGGGAGGGAAAGGCTTGAATACCAGACTATGGAATTCCATAGGAAATTAAAATAAGTGAAATGGACGTGCTCCCAAACTGTTTTACATGCCTTAAAGCCTCCAAATTCTTCCACCATTGTTTGCTCATCACCCTCTTCCCAGACACTTCCCAAACTTGCTCTGAAGGAGGCCTGGCTCCTCCCAGGAGCTCTCCATGAGGCGCCCCTTAGAAAACCCTTGTCCTTCAGGCTTTCGCCCCTCTCATGCTTCCTGCTCTGTGTCCAGCTTCATCAGATGCTGTTATAGCAGGCACTCGATGTCACCACCACATCATCACTTTTCCAGCCCCACCCTCGCCCGGGGATCTTTGCATACAACAGCATCTTGTTTTGTTTTGTTTCAATACTGGGGCTTCAGTACTACAGCTAGGAGCTTCACTTGGAGCTACATCTCCAGCTCATTCTAGTTTTAACTGTGAGACAGGGTCTCACCAAGTTGTTAAGTTTCCCAGGCTGGGTTTGGACTTTGATCCTTCTGGTTTAGCCTCCAAAAATGCTAGGATTCCAAGTGTGTGGCACCATGTGTGGCCTGAACAGTGTCTTTACTCTGCCTGTCCACCTGTTCCTGGTGCCAGCACCTCCCAGTCCACACCAGATCCTGTGCCCTTACCCCCAAGGATATCATCACCTTGCTTCCCCCTGTACTGTTCCCTTTCTCTCACTACAGTGCTGCCCTTCCAGCTATTGTTTTCTGTCTTAACAAACTCTGTCTCCAGTTCCCCTGACAATAAAGACCACCATTTCCTTTTCTCTGCAGCAAAACCCTTTCGGAAAGATGCTTTCTACATTTTCTCTTCTCCTGCTCTCTCTGACACTCTCTGGAACACATTTCTCCATCCCTTCACTTCAACGACTGAAGTGAAGGTCACCTTCAAGGTCACCAGCCTTCATGCTGCCAGATCAACTCAGTTCTCAGCCCTCTCATGGTCTCTGCCTCACCTGCCAGAGTCTGGCACTCCAGCCTCCCAGCGATGCTATCTCTCCTATCTTGTCCCACCTGACTTCCAGGACGCTAGAGTACAGCCTCTCAGTTTTGCTCTGATTCTTTGCTGGTGGCTGTTCTTCCCCCATCTCCCCTGGGTAACCCTGGGGTTGTCCTGTTGCTTATCTGTGTCTCAGAAAGACTTCCTATGCCAGCAGCTTCCAAGTTCACATCTCTCCTGAGCTCAGCACCTCAACACCTCAGCCTCCAACAGGCACTAGACACGAACTGGGTCCCAGATGGGCCAGGCCGCAGCCTGGCTCCCTACTCCCAGAAGGCAGGCTAGTCCCAGCAAGGGCCAGCAAGGCAGTGCCTGGTCTGCAGCACCTGCTCACTTTCTGAGCCTCTCAACTTTCAATACCTAAGCTGTCTCTGTCAAATACAAATAATACCAATAGCTGCTGCATTGCAGGCTGGGAAGCGTCAAACTGCTGCTGCTAGTCTGGGACTCTGAGCCGAGCACCTGCAGCGACCGCATTATGTGTTGGAAGTTGTTTCGAAGACTGAACGGGTAACTTCTGGGAGACGCGGAGTGCTGGCGCAGACCCAGCACAGACGCCCCAGCACCCTGCCGGGCCTCGCTGGACAGCAGAGTGAGCCAAGCCTCAAGCTCTGGCCTGACGGAAGTTTTGGCCCCTGGTAGTTATCACAAGCAATTATCTAGTACTGTGTGAGACGACTGGAAGATTCCTCAGCAACACAACGGCAAGGCGCAGTGGCACAGCAGGGAGTGAGGCCTAAGAGTGGAGGATTCTTGTCTACAAGAGTGGATACTCCAGGCTGAGACGTCCTGAACTTGCTACATTGTAAAGAAAGAGGCGAAGAGGGCGGTGGAGAAGTGGAAGGAAGCAGAGCCTGCCCCACGGCGAAGACCCATCGAAAGCCCTCACTTACGCGTTTGACATGGCTGGCTGCTTCCCCTCTCCGCCTCGCCGCGGGAGTCTCTTCCTGTGTCCTTCGAAGGCTGGCCGGCTGTGGAGATGAGGCACCAGTAGGGGCACCAAGGGGCTCGAGGGTTGCCGACTGTTCCGGGGGACAGACAGGGACCAGGGACAGCCTGTGACTCAGGACAGGGAGGGGCGATTCGGGGCGCCTCACAGCGCGGGCTCGAAGCTCTGCGTGGAGTTCCCTCGCGCGTAGCTAAGCGCGGAGGAGCCTCACCTCAGCGACTTGGCGGGCTTGAGGCGGCCCTAGCAACGCGGACGCTGCGCCTGCGCAATGCTGCTCGCTGCGCGCCTGCGCCTCTGCTCCTTGTTGCCGGGGCAACTGCTGGCTGGACACCGGAACAGGAGCTGTGGGTGCCTGGCAGGTGATGGCTCCCTGTTTCCCCGGATTGGCGTGAAGGGCTTATTTCCTCGTCGCCCAGGTCCCCGCGGGTGTGCTCAATGCTGCCTGATCTGCATCCTCCTGAGCTCTGCTAGCCTTTCTTCGTGGTTGGTGTTGGTGAGATTTATTTGCAGAGCTCAGAGTCTGCAGTTTTGGTAGGAACTAAACAGTGGGGAGGGTAGAGAGGGATTGCAAGAATGATAGGCTGTGTCGGGATCACAGATACATCCCCCCTTGCGGATAAGATATGCAAAATAGGGCTGGAAACCAGCCCATTACCCTGGCATAGAGGGATCCAGTGAGAAATCCTGAGTGCCTTCACACTAGGAACTTGAAAAACTGAACTCAGTGAAACAAGCTGCCATGGAGAATGGCGTCTTAGCCCAGCCCATGCCTGGGGAATCCCACTGGGGAAAATACTATCCCCAACAGAAAGTGCCCCTACTACCTGCAGGCCCTGAGGAAGTCGCTTGGGGCGGGTCAATTTCTAGGACTTTGCATGACATAAAGCACAAATTCAAAGCCAAAGAGCACTTTGGCACAGGAGGAGAATGCTGTCCTGACAAGCATTGGTGCTGAAAGCATTTGCTCAATACCAAAGAGAAGTCAGAGTGTTGGCATTGCACAGGTGGAGGGAGGTAGAGCCCTCATCTTCACGGTACCCAGGCTGTGGAAAAGTGGGTAACAGTGCAACAACTCACTCGGTGGGAAGAGAAATCACACACGTTATACTAAAACAAGCAGAAGATTCATCAAGAGCAATGCATGCTAAATATGAATAAGATACAGGGAAGCAGCATACCCAAATCCAAGACAGTAGTGAAAATGGAAGAAAAAAGGAGTGAGCAAAGTGAGTGAAGAATCAAAGAAATATAGAAAAAATTCTTTACATGTGCTCCATGTTATAGAATAAGCTAATAAGAACAATCATTCAGTGAAACATTAACTAACAGAGACTATAATACAACAAAACGAGAAGGGAAAAAAAGATTACACAGCTAAGAAAGTCGAATGAAAATCAGAAATAGTCCAGTATAGAAAATCAGAACTAAGAATTAGTCCAGGAACAACTCAGCTGAGTTCCAGCATGGAGGACGGCCTTACTCAGTTATTATGAATGTACAGAAGAGAGACACATGCAGTTAAGCAACTTAACAAGTTAATATTCCTGAAAAAGAGAACTTCCTGGTTAGATATTTTTATACACATAAGAAAACATTTCTAAAATAAAAGGAATAAAAAGAGTTAATCTGCAGATCAACAATTCTGTGTTTGAGGAACACATGATATAGAACAACCCAAAGATGTTTTCAATACATTACTCCAGAGAGGTGGCAGAGAAATTTGAGGTTTCAGATTCTCTTACTGTAGACTTCAATACTGAATAGAGATGGAAGCAATATTTACAGAAGGAGGAAGGTAGGAAGTGCAACCCAAGAATATTTCTACTGAAGTTAATATTCCCAAATTTGAAAGCCTCTGGAAACAGTAACACCAATGTATAATTAGCATGTTGCATTGCAAATAATAGAAAACATAGTGTCTGGTGGCTTAATGGATAAAAGGACTATGACCTCCCAGACTCTGAGAATACACGAGGCCATGTCAGCTGATGAGCACAGTGGCTTTGTGGTGATATCACCGGGAATGGGGCACAGCCTCGTCTGTTCGCCTTGTGGATGCTCATGGTAAGGATGGTGAATGATTCTTTGTGGTGGTGAAATGTCCATAGCTGCACTAGGCTTTACATTCTAATGTAGTAATATCCAGGGATCAAAAGAGGAGCAGCTAGGGATTACCTGCAGTAGGAGACAGAGATATATATAAAGATGCTGGTCAGGACTAGGCCAGCACAGAGGGAGCCCAAGCTACTCTGTAGACAGCATGCAGAGGTATGCCCAAACCAACAAGCCACCCAGAAAACAAATTACTTGTTGGGGGAATCTAGACAGTAATAAGATACGTATCCTTTTTTTGAGACAGGTCTCCCCAGGCTGGATTTGAACTCATTATGTATCTTATGCTGGCCTGAAACCCTTGGTGATCTCCTGCTTCAGTTTCATAGCAGAGATTACTGTGATGATAGGCATGTACCATAAGACCCAGCTGTAAGATACATGTCATTCTGAAGACCCCAGGACAGGTTTCAAGATGAAAAGACAATGGAGCAAGTTCTCGGAGTGCAGTACAGCAGGAGAAGCAACACAGCTCCTCATTGTGTCTGGTGAACTTTGCTAGTTGCTTCACATACTGGTCATTTATTTCACTTTATCCTTGGCATTTAACAATGTATACAGCTTCCTGATTGGACTTCTGATCCTTACAGATGAGACTTCTGATCTCTGAACAGGTATGAAGTCACTTGAGCACAAATTTCCTGATGCCTGACCCACCAAATGTGCAAGAGGCCGCCGTGTGAGACAGAGCCAGCTCATGGAGATAGAAGGGAGTTCTATTGTCAAGGAGTGGAAGATGGGGGTGATTCTCTAGGAAACACCAGCTTCATCAGTAGGACAGGTCCTCAAGACTTACTAGGTCCACGAGTCCTCAGATTCTGATGGACTCCTGTGTCAGAAGCTCCAGGCCCCCAGGACCTCTGGAGTATCCACTGCTCACATGCTGGTGGTGGGAGAGATGGTCTGGCACTCAGGAAGTCCCTGTGGCTTGGAATCTGACTCCTGCTGTGACTTATATTGGGTTCAGAGTGAAGCAATCGCTGTGTAGGAGCATCTTTGAAACCTTTAAGCCCACCCCTCATATCTTCTTGGTGGGTGACAGAATGGCCACACTGTCATTTGTGGCATGCTCCTCTTTGTCCTTACACTTCCATGTGCTAAGGGCAGTGTCCCGTGCACGGCTCACCTGCATCTGGATTGTGTCACAGTTCTGCCCTCATCCGAGAGGTGGGAGCACCAGCCTTGCAAGTGAGACTGCCCAGGCGAGCTGTTGAGAGGCCAAGAGGGTGACATTTACTCACATGCCCTCTTAATGATCTGGACTGTTTCCTGGGATTGCACAAAGACATTTGTTATTAGCAAGTTGTCACGCACTCGAGATCCAAAGTCTCTGCTGCTATTGTTTCCATCAACTATGATAATCCAGCCAGAGCAGGGGACTTGTCCCCTGGACACAGCTGAGTCTTCCTGAAGGCCTGAGCTGAGCACAAGCATCCAGAAGCTGCTGTCTGTCACCTGAGAGGAAACCGGGGCAAGGACAAGCGGGGTTTTTTCCTAACACAAGGTGGCAGGCCCGCTCCCCTCAGTCAGTGGAGCCCCACTGATGGGGCATCCCCTGTACCTTCTGCAAGGCCAGCTTCCTCCCTCTTAAAGAAGATCCTATTTCCCCAGCAGCAGGAAGAGTAGAACAGCAGATGAGCAGACACCACCAAGAGGCTCCACCACAAGTGCCAGTCATGGCTGAGCCGAGGGGAGGGCACTGCCAGCAACCTTAACCAGGAAGGAGACTCCCCCAGGACAGAGAGTGGCCCCTGTCCTGCGGGGGCCCCTTGCTCTGCTCTGTGTGGCTGGACTCTGTCCTTGAGTGCATCCTGTGAGTTCAGTGGTGTGAAGAACGTTGCTCTGTTTTCTATATGCAAATAACAGCTTTTCTGTTCTGTTTAGTTCTGCTGAGTAATCATGCTCTGTGCTTTGCTCAACAAGAAACCCAGGTTGTTCCGATTCTGGTGGGTGTGAGTCTCCACACCCAGCATTGTTGCATGTGGTATTGGGGATCGAACCCAGGCTCTTGCGCTTGCAAGGCAGGTGCCCAAAACACTGAGCTAAATCCCTGGCCCCACACTGTAATATTTTTGCAGCTTGCCTTTCTCTTGGAGGACACTTGGCAGCAGCATTCACCAGATTTTTAAAAATCACACTCAAGAAAAGCGCTTCCAGAACTGCTCCAGAAAATGACATTAATACTGGGCTGAGTGTGTTCAAAGAGAGGAGAACTTTGAACGGGATTCATGGCAGTATGCTGAGGCCTGCAGGAAGTGCAACAGAATGGAGCCTGGAGAAGAGAGGCAGCACAGTTCTTGCGAGGCCCTAGAGTGTGAGTGTGCTCTCTGCCAGGGACACATGTGGCCTTCAGGATCCGTGGAGTGAGGGCACTTGAGGTAGTGCGCTTGATTTTCAGGCTATGATCTACAAGCACTCTTTCTTTGATGTGATTTGTGTTTACGTGTCAATTTCTTTCTTCCCTTTTTCCGGAACCCCTTTGCTCGGCTTGTGTCTTCATGGCATGGCATGCAGAGGTCCTTCTGGTAAATCCTGATGCCCTGACCTTGGGCCAGCCTCAGGGGGTTTTCTGTGACACCCAGATGCATACTGGGAAATCAGTGCATCTCCTCACTCCAACAGGCATTGCCTAGAATCCTTTGTGTTTCTTCCTTCCTTGGTGTAATTATAGATTTCCTGAACCCCTGGGTGTACGGACCGTGCTTGTTAGTTTCTGAGTGAGGGATGCTGCTCACTCTTCTATTGTACTTTAATTGTTCCCCCGGTGTTTGAAAATAGGTTACACAGTCATCAGGTGAATTATAAGCCCAGACCACTGGAAAATAAGAGCTGGACATTTAATTGTGATGATAGGTGAAGTTGTAGTCAGATGAAACAACTAGTCGTTACTCAGCCTCTTTCCCTTTCTTTCCATTCTGTCTCTCTCCTTCATTGTGGTAGGGATTGAATCCAGAGCCTTTGCCCTGAGGTATATCCCCAGCCATATTTAGTATTGAGACAAGGTCTTACTAACTTGCTAAGTTGGCCAGCCTGAGCTTGAACCTGTGATTCTGCAGCTTCAATGTCTCAGAGTGCTGGGATTACAGTGTGCAGCATCTAGCTGGATTTTGCCATCTTCTTGAATCAACTTCAGCAACATCTGTACAATGAGAAAACCCCATTTCCACCCTGCCTCTTAAACCATGTGATATGGTGTCTCAAATGAATTTAAATTGCAGGTGCTGGAAAAGCTAGCTGGTATGGCTACCAGGACTACAGTAACCTCCTGACTGCCATGGTTTGTATCCAGGAGACTCAGCTCATGTAGTTCTTATGTGACACTCAGTTCTTAGACGTTGCTGGCAGTGTTGCTCCTCTTCTTCATATAGCCTATGGAGGA